>CM053792.1:82735793-82923293 GCA_028749045.1 Cupressus sempervirens | reverse complement strand
GCATACGAAAGAGGGTGGAGAGCTCCGAACAAGGGTTAAGAGCTTTGAATGTTGGTGGAGAGCTCTGAGCTCTAAATGATGGTGGAGGCTTCATTATCATGCCCTTGTGATCACTAAATTTTTTTATTATGCCCTTATGATCTTTACATTTTTTTTTCATGCCCTTGGTGGAGATCAGTGGAGATCTAGGATTTCGTTGTTTCTCCCTTGTGATCATTGCCTTTCACTGGCATGCCCTTGTGATCTTTGCATTTCCTTAGCATGCCCTTGCTTTATGATTTTCTTTAAGGGGAGAAGATCTATCTATGTAAATGTTCTTTTATTTTCCTTCTAAACATGTATCTCTTTATATTTCCCCTAGTAGGTGATTAGAGAAGATTATCTTTATGTATATGTATGTGTATATATACATACATAGACACACATATGTGTGTATGTATATATACATATACATATGTATATATAAACATACATACATATATATACGTAGATCACAAGGGCACAACAATGAAATGCAAAGATCACAAGGGCACATCAATGAAATGTAGCGATCACAAGGGTATGGCAATGAAATCCTAGATCTCCACTGATCTCCACCAATGTTTTGAGCTCTCAACTCTCTTTTGTGCACAACTCTCCACAATCTATCAAAAAAATGGGATTTTTTGTTTTATTGTACCTAATATACATACATACATACATGTACATATACATGCATGCATACATATGCACATACATACATACATCTGCATATGCAACTTTATGACCTTGGAAAACTATATTTGATCCTACTAGTTGAGAACAACTGATTGTTCATTTTATTATACCTAATTTGATGACAGTTCTACATGAATTTTTTAATCAACCTAGCTAATCAACAACTAGACCAATTTAATTGGGTTATGGTTTGTTTCTTTCTAAAAATATTTGCTATGATCTGTTTTTGTAAAATTTCTTGTGAACTCTACCCATTTTTCTCGATCTACATTTTTTGGGGACATTGGAGAAGTTACCACTAGCTTCAATACTTCATAACATTCTAGATCATATAGTGATTCCCAAATTAACAACAGTAGTAGATACGTTGGATCCTCATAGGGAGATTGTGCCAATACATACATGGTTACATCATTGGCTTCCACTATTGGGCCAACATATGTGATGCAAGAGCATCAGGACATGCAAGGATCCCTAAAGAAGAAGAAATATGGTTTAGAGGCAAGAAAGAGTTTAAAACCAATCAATTAGCATGTGTTGAAGCCAATCATGGCCTTAGAAGTCTTTAAAGATGATAAAAATGAAATGAATCCTAAAGGGCCTATTAAGGACCTTAGGATCTCTAATATTGAAATATGGGAATAATGGCATATTGGAGTTAATTAGGTCCTTAGGAGACTTAGAAAGGTTTATGATTGGTTAAATTGGTCTTGAGAACCTAATAGGAAAGTTTAGTGGGTTAACTAATTATTTTATTCAATAAATTGTAAGTTGGGAAATTCAAATATTTGAATCCCAACGATTTGTTCCATTTTGGGGAGAAACTAGATTTAATGAGTTTTAGGGATTACTAGGCATTGAAAATTATCCAAATTTGTTGGGATAGTTGTAAGGAATGCTATTACATCAATTTTGAGGCATTGTATAGAGAGGGTAGTATTGGGATTGATCAATTCTATAGTCTGTGTAAAGAGAGCCAATAAAAACTTCATTTTCCAAGCATTTGGTGCATGGTGGCCTGACTATCATCAATTTCTTGTAGTCTTATGATCTCATAAGCCTTTTTCCATTTTTTTTAATCAATTCCTAATACACTGAGATTTTTTAAGTTCATTCCTTTCAAGTTTTTTGTCGTTGCTTTAAGGGTTCCATTGTTTTCATTAACAAGTTTGAGTTTCTACAATTCCATGAATTTAAGAGTCTTATTCTCATGGAATGATCTTGTAATAGTATGTACAAATCATATCTAGAAATGTTTTGATAGGAATTTCTAAGGATTGGTGATCAAGCATTGGAGTTTGTGAAGTAAAGGGCACTAAATTCATGGCTATGGGGTAGCAAGAGGAGTTCTAGCCATTAGAGGTTAGTTTTTAATAATTGGAAGTGCTTTGGCATCTTGATGACAAGGTGAAACATCCTTCAATAGAGTTTAAAGGTTCTTGGAAGGCAAAAATTTAGAAAACCCTAGCTTTGAGGGTTTGTAGGAGACTAATTTAGGGATTTTGCACTTACAAAAGTTTTGGGATTAATTCCTTTTGGATTTGAAATATTTATTACATAAGGAGAGACTATCCAGAGTTTGGGATCTTGGGAAAACAAGAAATGTGTAGTTGCTTTGTTAAATTTTCCTCTTTTCATGCATTTTTGAGCCACAGTATGATGAAATCAGGATATGGTCCAAAGGAACCATGGAACCCTTCTAATATGGTGTAGTATGGCTTAATGGGTATCTGAATCCACCATTTTTTGGGGAGTGTTTGGGAAATATTGAGAGGAAAGTTTACTTTTGCATCACAGTAGGGCTACTAGGAAATCAATTAGACCTCTAGGACAATTTAAGGGATTTGAGTTTTGCATGTTACTTGAGGACCAAAAATCAATTGGAACCTCTTGAATCCACCTTGATTTGGCCTAAGATACCCATCCTAATCATTGGGGAGGTGTTTGAGTTGTTTGTGTACTTTTTTCTTTATAGAGGGTGTGGGGAACCTTGTACTTCTCTTATAGGTTTAAGTGGGATTAACTTGGTTTTGACTCCCACCACCCTTACCTCGGCATTAGTATGGATCCTTTATATCCAACCATTCTTTATAAGTTGGGGAATGTGCTTCATGCCTGGCATGCAAGTGATGCATCTACATATGCAATTTTATCACCTTGGAAAATTGTATTTGATCCTAATGGCTAGGAATAGTTGATTGTTCATTTTATTGTACCTAATCTAATGACAATTCTACAGGAATTTGTAATGAACCCAGATAATCAGCAACTAGACCCATTTAACTGGGTTATGGCTTGTTTCTTTCTAAAATTATCTGCTATTATATGTTTTAGTAAAATTTCTGTCAAACTTTGCCCATTTTTCCTAGTCCACATTATTTTTGTGCAGGATTTTGAGGTAAGTCACTTAGCATGGGTTGAGTGATTTTTGTTTTTTTATTATTTGGATTTTGGAATATGTATATAGTTGGATCAATTTTTATGTTGTGCTAAGATGTAATAATCACCTTAATAAAGATCTCTCTGTATATATAAAGATATACATGTTTAGAAGGAAATATAAAGAGATACATGTTTAGAAGGAAAAGAAAAGCACATTTACATAACCCTTGAATAAAATCGAAGAGAAAGGACACGGAGATCACAAGGGCACAACATAAAAATGAGCACAATAATAAAATAAAAAGATCACAAGAGTATGTCAACAAAATGCACCGATCATAAGTGCATGACAATGTTCAGAGCTCTCCACCCTCATTCGGAGCTCTCCACCCTCTTTCACGTGCATCTCTCTACAATCAAAATAAATGGTGAATGATTTATGTTGTGTTTTCTTTATTTCTTTTTTATACTCATGTAGACATCGCAATTATGATGCCAACATCAGTAATGTGACAATGTCAAGGATAATTGCAAAAAAAATATGAAAATCACCACAAATTACACCATCGTTGCAAATTGCCATCACAATTTGACCCCAAATTTTGTAGTATGTAGAGACAAGATTCACAAATATATAGAATTGTTTCCATATAACATATAACAATTAACTATTGAAAACTTCTTGAGTTCATGTAATAGAGAAATATACTATCAAGATGACACAATATCCTAGAAAAAAACCCAAGTGAAAATCCCAATCCTCTAGAAGAATCCACACAATGTATTATCTTATGAATAAGGATTAAAATACATATAGAGAGTATCCATAAATATTTTTTTAATCATTGAGCTCTCTATATATTTTCCATGAGAACAAATAAAATTAGAATCATAAAACCACATATCTCAATCTATGCTTCCTCTACTCAAACATGCAACCTATAAAAAAAATGCTTAAACTAGCCAACCTTAACACCTCCTTATGTGTTTCCATTTTCAAAAAGTATTACATAACCATATTCCTAATACCATGAGCTTACGTAGCCATTCCTTCTTATTTATTTTTTGGTACTAAGTTCTCACAATATTAAATATTTCCTCAATGTGTAAATCCACATCAAATATTTATCAAGCAATATTATACACCAAACATAAAGTGGCCCTGAGGATGTCTAACCCATGTGATATATGCATTCCCTATATCCATTTCATGTATCACAAATAATATTAGCTTTTTCATTATGCAAAGTGAACAACACACCTTTTCTCAGCAACAATGCCTCCACAGGCAATGTGATCCCATTTGGATGATAAAATGACACATAAGTGAGTCAAGAAATCACATTTCATTAATTTTATAATCATATCAAAATCTATTATGGACCCATGATAAGGAACTAAAAAAGTCCATAATTAAAGATATAATAATTAAGATCTTTCCAAGTTTGGTGTATAAGGTTCAAAATATATACAAGAAAATTTCAAAACCAAAATAAATTATGTAGATTCCATTATAAATTAGAGAATTTGTTAAAAATTAATATTAAATAAAACTTTAATGGGTAGCTAAGGTGGGTAAGCTAGCAAAAATAGATTTCACATAATAAAGGACAAATCCAATGCTCAAAGATATAATACTAAAATAACATAATTTTTTAATAAGATAAGAACTAACAAGATATTAAAATTTCAACACAATAAAAAGAAAAAAATATGAAATATCCTAAAAAGAGTGAAATGTAGCCCGAAGGTCAAACCCTAAGAAGTGTAAGTAGCAACATATTCAATTAAAAATATAGATGAACATACTCTTTTCCTATCTTTAAGTAGATCTCTCTCTCTCTCTCTCTCTCTCTCTCTATATATATATATATATATATATCACACACACACACACAATACACCAGTGATTGTTGATATAAATAATTATTCACTATTTACACTTTAATTTAAGTTTAATTAGGTCAATGAATTATTTTATTATTTCTTAGGTGAGACACTTAGGAGTTTGATTACTTCTATGAGTTGTCATGTTGAGAATACAGAAGTAAGCAACTCTAATTTAGCACATGGTGTCTACAACACTAGAGTGTGCATAATTAACTGAGTTGTCATGTAGACAACATAGTTATTCACACTCCTATTTTAGCATATGGTGTCTACAACATAATTCTGTATGCTACATCTTTCTAGGGTTATCCTCTCATCGTTGCACTTACTCTTGTGCTTAATGGAGGATAATCCACTCCTAGTGGACATGTGTCTAGTTGTACGACTTATCAGTTTGTTGACCCCTAGAGATTCTAGAAGCATTCCAAAGGCCTTTATATATAGGCACTCCTAGTGTACTTGGACATAAATTGAATACTATATTTATATTCTAATCATACTCTTTTGGTCTATTCTTGTGTTTGTGCTTGAGTTCCTTGATCTTGGCTGATTTTTCCCTAAGATAAATTCTTACATGGTATCAGAGCTATGGGAATTTCTCTTCACCTAGCCTTTGGAGACTGATCTTGCTTCAGCTCTTTAAGGACACCTTGACCCATATCTAGAGTATCACGATCATTGAGAGCATCTAGAGCCAAAACTTACCTTGCCATTGCGTTTAGAATGTTGATTTAATAAAAATCAACTATAAATTCACCTACCCTAAGCCATAGTCAAATTTAAGGCAAATTTTTTTTGCAAACTGGCACCCAAAGTGACTATTTACACTTTACTTAAGTTTACTTAGGTCAATGCAATATTTTATTATTTATTAGGTTGACACTTAGGAGATTGTGTACTTTTATAAGTTGTCATATTGACAACACAGAAGTAAGCAACTCTAATTCAGTACATGGTGTCTACAACACTAGAGTTTTCTTAATTAACTGAGTTTTCATGTAGACAATATAGTTATTTACACTCTTAATTAAGCACATGGTGTCTACAACATTATTTTTCATGCTACACCTTTCTAGGCTTATCCTCTCATAATTGCACTAAATCCTATGCTTAATGGAGGATAATCCACTCTTGGTGGACATGTGCTTGGTTTTAAGACTTATTAGTGTGTTGATTCCTAGACATTCTAGAAGCATTATAGAGGCCTTTATATATAGGCACTCCTAGTGTACTTGTACATCAATTGAATGCTATATTGTTATTCTAATCATACTCTAGTCTATTCTGTGCTTGTGCTTGAGTTCCTTGATCTTGGGTGAATTTTTCCCTAAGGAAAATTCTCACAAGCACAAGAATAGACCAAAAGAGTATGATTAGAATAAAAATATAGAATTCAATTCATGTCCAAGTATAATAAAATTTCATGAATATAAAGGCCTTCAGAATGCTTGTATAATGTCTAGGAGTCAGCACACTCATAAGTCTTACAACCAAGCACATGTCCACTAGGAGTGGATTATCCTCCATTAAGCACATGAGTAAGTGTGATGATGAGAGGATAAGCCTAGAAAGGTTTAGCACATAAAATTATGTTTTAGACACCATGTGCCAAAATAGGAGTGTGAATAATTGTTGTCTACATAAAAATTCAGTTAATTATGCAAACTCCAGTATTGTAGACACCACGTGCTGAATTAGAGTTGCTTACTTCTATCTTGTCAACATGACAACTCATAGAAGTACACAAACTGCTAAGTGTCTCACCTAAGAAATAATAAAATATGCATTGACCTAAGTAAACTTAAATAAAGTGTAAATAGTGAATAATTGTTTACACCAATAGTGATAATTGACCAATTAAATGATATTCATAAAATTAAAAGTAATAAATATGGTTCTTAGTTCTAGGGGTAAGTGCACCAAGTTGTGGTCCCAAAAGGGGGGTATAAATAGTTCAAATTTAAAATAAATTATATAGTTATATAGCTAACACAAAAATATACAATGTCATGTAACCTAATTTTATCGATGCTCAACCACAAGGAAACTTGCAGGAGAGCACACAAGAAAAATCAATCATTTTTTGTACGTTTTCTACAAAACACATCTCTCACCAGTTTAGAGACTCAAAACCTTTGGGTTAGATCCTTAAGGCAAAACAAAGCTTGGTAGAATATAAATCTTTAAATAGTGTGTGTGTGCTATTCCAAATATTTTTTAATTGAGGCTTACATAGCGCATACATGCTATAGTGCACACACACTTTGTAAGCATGAATTTCTATAGAGAGAGAAGGAGAGAGGGAGAGATGGTAGAGAATGAGAGAAATTAGATGATGGGGATAGAGTAAGAGATGGGAGAGGGTGGGATAGGGAGAGAGGGAGGGAGAAATTGAGAGAGAGTAGGGGATGGGAGAAGGCGGGATAGGGAGAGAAGGATGAAGAAATGAAGGGAGAGAGTGAGAGATAGGGAGAGTAGGTCATGGGAGAGGGAGAGAGTGAGAGAGAGGGATAGTGGGGGATTGGAGAGGGTGTGATAGGGGTAGAGAGAGAGATGTGATTGAGAAATATATAGTAAAGAAATGAGTGGGAGAGATATTTAGCTAGAGAAATATGGAGATGAAGATCAAGATAGATAAATGAATGAATATGTGTGTGTGTGTGTGTATATATATATATATATATATATAGAGAGAGAGAGAGAGAGAGATAGAGAGAGTAGGGGATGGGAGAGGGTGTGATAGAGAGAGATTAGGGGATAAGAGAGGGTGGGATAGGGGGAGATAGAGTAGGGGGTGGTATAGAGAGAGGGGGGATGGGAGGGAGGGAGGGAGGGAGAGAGTAGAGGATGGGAGAGGGTGGGATAGGGGATGGGAGAGAGTAGAGGGTGAGAGAGAGAGAGAGAGAGAGAGAGAGAGAGAGAGAGAGAGAGAGAGAGAGAGAGAGAGAGAGAGAGAGGGTGGGATAGAGCGGGAGAGAGAGAGAGAGAGTAGGGGATTGGAGAGAGAGTAGGGGATGAGAGAGGGATAGGGAGAGAGAGAGAGAGAGAGAGAGAGAGTAGAGGGTGGGATAGGGGAGAGAGAGTAGGGGTGGGGGATGGGGTGAGAGAGAGACAGAGAGAGAGTAGGGGATGGGAGAGTGTGGGGTAGGGGGAGAGAGAGTAGGGGATGGGAGAAGGTAGGATAGGGAGGGAGGGAGGGAGGGAGAGAGAGAGTAGTGGATGAGAGAGGCTGGGATAAGGGGGAGGGAGAGTAGGGGTGAGAGAGAGAGAGAGAGAGAGAGTAGGGGATGAGAGGGAGGGAGAGAGAGATACTATGGGATGGGGGGGGGGGGAGAGAGAGAGAGAGAGAGAGAGAGAGAGAGAGAGAGAGAGAGAGAGAGAGAGACTAAGGGATGGGGGAGAGAGATAGAGAGAGTAGGGGATGGGATAGGGTGGGATAGGGGGAGAGAGAGAGAGAGTAGGGGATGGGAAAGGGTGGGAGAGACAGAGGGTAAAATAGAGAGACAGGGTGGTATAGAGAGATAGAGAGTAGGAGATCGGAGAGGAGAGAGAGAGAGGCTAGGATCAGAGAGAGAGAGAGAGAGAGAGAGAGAGAGAATAGGGGTTGGGAGAGAGAGTATGGGGGTAGAAGAGGATGGGATAGGGAGGGGGAGAGAGAGAGTAGGGGATGGGAGAGGGTGGCATAGGGAGAGATAGATTTTTTACATAGTGCATACACACTATAGTGCATGCCTACTTCATAATGCATATGCACTATAGTGTGTATGTGCTATAGTGCATACACACTATATTAAAACACCAAAAATGGTTATAATGAAAGTTTGGGTCCCTACTGACCCATATTCTATTTTTTGTTTGTTGTGTGTTCTGTTGTTCTAATAGAAAACATGGGTTTCATGTTGTTAGAAGTTAGAAAACAACAAAATTCAATCATTGGATACACTATTTGAAGGATTTTTGAACAATCTTTCTATAGAACATGCAATCCTTTTTAAATATTCTTTGTTAGTGTAAAGACATATATTATTATAATTTGACAAGTTGTTTAATATATAGTGAATTTATTGAAATTTATATGTTTGAATAAATTATTATTTGGAAATGGTTAGAAACTTTTTTTAAAAATTAATATATATATTGTGTATTCATTGGAATAATTTTAATTTGTATATGCAATTGGATGATTTGTAATTTACAAATTATAATTAATTCAAATGTTTGAATAATTTGACATATAGAAATCATCATTATGCCAAGGAAGAAACGAAAAACTCAAACAACAAAGAGAGGGAGAGAGATTTGGAAATTACAAGAGATAAAATGAAACTACTACATGAACAAAGAAAATTGCATTGCAATAATAAAGAACTATCTTTCAAAGAGGAACAAGAACCACCGATACAAAGAAACAAAGATGAAGAATTGGAAAGACAAAGAGAACGAATGAGACTCTTACACTCAAGAAGACAATTGAATTATGAAGCTAAACCATCTTCCAATGTTGGAGTCATATCATCATCTCATGTTGAAGAGATGATAATTTCTATATCTGATGGTGTACACACTCCATCATGTCATGTTCAAGGCACAACATCGACATATCAAGTAGGTGATATTCCACCTTTTGCATCTTATTGCCAAGGCATATCATTTTTGGTTCAAGGTATGCAAAACACTCAACCTTATTCTAATTTTCAAAATGTTGAGGGAATAGAAGAGATTATAATACCTTCTGAAATTTCTTTTAGAAGACCAAAATGTTTGATTAATATTGATACTAACTTTTTGAATCAATGCCTGATAAGATTAGAAAGCGTACTTGTCAAAGAAAAGTTAATCGTATGTGGAGATTATTCTTTGAAGAATTAAATATCATAGGTCAATGCCAATTATTTTTTGAAATGATGAAGAATTTAAAATTTAGGCCCATCATGAAGATTCTTGGGCTAAGAATGATGGACAATTCAAATGAAAAAAATATTGTAAAGAATCTAATGAGTGCATATGACAAAGTGGTTTCTAAATCATGCACCAAAGATAGTGATATCACAAAATGCATACTTACATCGATAGTAGTAAGTACCCAAATGAAGCAAGCTTGACTCATGAGAAAGACAAGAAAAACATTGAAAATTGGTAGAGATACTCTAAGGAGAGCCATAGTAAGGTGTGAGAGATTGGAACATCCAACAAAAAATGAGTTATGGACATTTAGCGGTAGACTACTGCAAAATGAAAAAGAAATTAGTGAAGCTTTGAAATCATTCATTGAAGATTTTTGGACAAATAACACACATGTTTCCCCTAATCAAAGAGATCTTGTAAGGAGGAGTGGTAGTCGAAATCCTGACCCACATGTGAAACATTTTTTGGACTCAACTCAAACACAATTTTTTGCAAAATTTATTAGTATGTAATCTCAAATTCGAATAAGTCAACAATTTTTTGAGATGGATAAACTTTTTATGTGAATATAAATCATGCATGCACAAGTTGTTGTTGTAGAATACATATTTAATTCTCTAACCATTTTGATGTTTTTAGGCATATATGTGTGTTTTTGCATTCTAAGTTTGTTTTACAAGATTATAACATTAATGAACCACCTAGATCTTTAAGGGAATTCATATCCAACATTTTATGTGAAATAGGATATGGTCAAAAAATTTATAAGATGTCATGCTTGGATGGTACATGCTCATTTTGTGGTTCTTTACAGCTTTTATCAACTTGTGAACATATGGATAGTACACATGCAATTGGAAATGAAATAGTAGATTACAAAAAATATAAGACAATAACATATTCTATAAAACATGGGAAGCATGGTAAAAGATGTGATTTAGTCATTAAAAAGATTCCAGTGTATGAGTTCATAAAGATTTTTTGTGAAAAGATTATTTACGAGTATGCAAGGTATACACATAGAGCTTGATGGCTCGATTTGCAATTCAAGTTGTACAAGGATACATTTTTCATTGGATACCATTGTTTTGGTTGTAGACTTCACAGAGAACTACACATTACAACCACAAAATGAAGTGCAAGAAAAGTATTATACTTCTCAATAGGTTTCCATATTTGTTCACATAACATTTATGCATTCACCTACAAGTACAGAGGATGATAGGAAGATATTGAGGAAGTACCATTTTTACATCAGCGATGATCGATCACATTCTAAAAAGTTTGTACATGGTTATTTTCAACTATTTTATGGAGATTTAGCTAATAGGGGCATACCATATCATCAACACATTATTTGGTCAAACAATTGTGCATCTCAATTCAAGAATGCACAAATTTTTATTAATTGAGCAGGATGCATAGGTTGTCTAGAAGTCAATACATGTGGAACTTTATAGAGGTTGTTCATGGAAAGGGAGAGCATGATGGTGTAGGTGCATGCATCAAAAGAGCCTTAGATAGTGAAGAAATAAAGTACAAAGATAGAGTAGTATTGACAAATGCAAAATCCATCATCAAGTGGTGTAATGCTACAATGGGTCCTAGTAAGGAAAGTGAGTCTACGGTTCATAGATATTTTTGGTTGATAGATAATACTAACATTGCATCATATGAGGATTATTGTACACTAATAGGATCAAGTGAGTTGCACTCTTTTAGAAGCTCTGATGCAGGTTCATGGAGTATTCAAACACAAAAAAGGCATGCTATTGTCCATCATGTATAAAGGGAAATTGGGATGAGTGTGAGTCGATTGAATGGGTGGGCAAATGGGATAGACAGGTTTTGGATCCAATTGACACCTATCATCCCTAAAAGCACTAGAAATGGTAGAGATGTATTCATCCATTTACTTTGATTGTTTGTCTGATCTAGTGTAACCTGATAATATGTGTGTGTGTGTGTGTGTGTGTGTGTGTGTGTATCTTTGTAAATTCAATATGTAACTTTATAACTTATACCTAAGTATTTGCTAAATTAATGACCATATTTTGTACATTTATCACTGCAGGCCATGTTTTTGTTGTTATTGCACCTAAGACAATGAAAAAGGAATATATTATTATTTGTTTCATTGTGTTGAGGCCAAAAAAAATTAGATTACTTGGTTATAGATGGTGAAGATATAGAGTATCATATAGGTTCGATGGTTGTAACTGACACGTGGCTTAGATGATATGTATGAAGAACCCTAATTTGTGGTTATATGAGGACTGGCAAATAGAGAGAACGATTCTTCATTATTTGAACCTTATTGTTGTATAAAATGTCCACTTGATAAAATGTGGTGGAAAACCACATAATAAGACTCTTTGGAAGGTTCACGAGTTAGACCATGAGGCAATAATTGAGACATTAAAATGTAGAGTAGATCTAGTTGGTTCATTAGATGAAATATAATTACAAAAACATGGAATCCTAAGCTAAAATATTGTTAGGTTTGGTAAACTAAGGTATTTGGTTACCTAATAGGTCCTAAAAATCCTAACTAGGGTCCTAGAATGATCCTAGATTGACCCATTTGATCAAAAGATGTTAAAAGCAAAAATTGTTCAAAAGTTGCAAAGTTGCTTAAACAACTTTTGCAATATTTGCAATAAGTTGAAAATGATAGTTTGGAAAGTTGTAACTACTCATGGTTGGGTATTTGAGCATGGGGAAGAATATTTTGGAAGGTTAGAAGGTTTTCAACATGGGGAAGCACTCAAATTTCTAGGTTGGTCAAAAGTTGTTAAATGAATATATATATGTGTGTGTGCACGATCAATATAATGATAAAAGGAATTATACCTAGTCATATATATATATATATATACATGTGTGCATGATCATTATAATGATAAAAGGAATTATAAGTGGTCTCAAAATTACACACGCAGACACACACACACACACACACACATATCTATGTATGTATGTATGTATGTATGTATGTATATGGATATGTATATATGTGTATATGTAGATATATATATATATGTATGTATGTATGTATGTAAATGTATGTGTGTGTGTGTGTATATATATATATATGTATATGTATATATATACATATACATATGTATATGTATATATATACATATACATATGTATATGTATATATATACATATATATACATATGTGTGTGTGTGTGTATAAACAATGAGAAAGTAAAATCTTTATGTTTTAATTTTGGCTCCATATCAATGAGCAGTTGCCATCTTCATATTAGCATTATTCCTTCTATATTTTGAAAGATATGAGAAGTTTCTTGTAACTGATGTTTGGCCTTGATTGAGACTTCCTTCTTGTAACCACGTGAAAGGAATTATCTTTACATTCCTCGCAACTAAAAGTTGCTCAATAGGTTAATAGTTGTTAGGGATGGGCAACTAAGATATTTGGTTACCTTATAGGTCCTAGGAATCTCAACTAGGGTCCTAGAATAGTCTTAGATGGACCCATTTCACCAAAAGATGTAAACAACAAAAACTGCTCAAAAGTTTGCAATTTTTGCAAAAAGTTGCAAATGGAGGTTTGGGAACTTGTACCTACCCATGCTCTAGTATATGAGCATGAGAAACATATTTTGGAAGGTTATAAGGTCTCCAGTCAGATTTCACACTCCTTTCTAACCAAGTTGCATTTTTTAAGAACTTTTACATCTTTGGCAATTTTGCACTAAAAGTGCAACTTTTGCAAAGTTCACTAGATTTCACTTCTAGGACTTGGAAAAGGTTCCAAATTATTAAAAACAACTAAAAACACCTAATCCTAGGTTAACTTGACCAAAAACTATAAAATACCCAATTTTTCCTAATTAGCAACTTTTGCTCATATCTTGCACAAAGTGGCATGGGCATATATATCTTGCTCATATCTCTCTCACCCTTTGTTATGGGATCAAAATGTCTATTTTGTTAGCCTCTGGTGGCTAGGTAAACCCTAGTTTCAAGATCATCCCATCCATTTGATTGCTTGAACACTCTTGGGCATGCCAAGCCAAATTAACTCTAAGGGTCATTAAATGCCATTGGGTAGTGATCTTTGATGGGGCATATCTCAAAACTCGTGTAAGGTATGGATGCAATTCTAGGTACTACAGGATCATGTTTCTAACACCTATAATAAATCCTCCCACTTTTAGGATATTTGATTCTATTTTAATTTTGTGGCCCCATCTCGAGTGATGCTAAAACTTGTAGTGTTGGCCAATACAATGTCGCCAACTGGTGAATCACTCTAACCGTTCATTGTGGGATCAAACTGTCTATTTTGTTAGCTCTAGGTGGCCAAGTAAACCCTAGATTCAAGCTCATCTCATCTCATTGACCACTTGAATGTTCTTGGGTATGTCAAACCAAATTGACCTTGAGAGTCATTAAATGTCATAGGACAATGATCTTTGACGAGGCATATATCAAAGGTTGTGCAAGGTATGGATGCAATTCTAGGTGCAATAGGATCATGTTGCTAACACATACAATAAAATCTCTCTTTCTAGATATTAGATTAAATTTTGATTTTGCAGCCTATCTTGGGTGATGTTGAAACTTGTAGTGTTGGCCAGTACAAAGTCTCCAACTAGTGAATCTCTCCAACCATTCATTGTGGGATCAAACTGTCTATTCTGTTAGCTCTAGGTGGCTAGGTAAACCCTAGTTCCAAGCTCATCCTATCCTATTGACCAATTGAACATTCTCAAGCATCCCAAACCAAATTGACCCTAAGAGCTATTAAATGCCATAGGGCAAAAATCTTTGATGGGGCAGATCTCAAAGCCTATGTAATGTATGAATGCAATATTGGGTGCTATAGGATTATGTTGTTCACACCTACAATAACCTCTCTCACTTTTTTGAGATTGGATTCCATTTTGGTTTTTGAGCCCCATCTTAGGTGATGCTAAAACTTGTAGTGTTGGCTAGTACAAAGTCACCAACTAGTGAATCTTTCTAGTCATTTATCGTGGGATCAAACTATTTGTTCTATTAGCTCTGGGTGGCTAGGTAAACCTTAGTTCCAAGCTCATCCCATCTTATTGACCATTCAAACATTCTCAGGAATGCCAAACCAAATTGACCCTAAGAGTCATTAAATGTCATAGGGCAACAATATTTGATGGGGCATATCTTGGAGCTCATGCTAGGTATGGATGAAATTCTAGGTGCTATAGGATTGTGTTGCCACCACATACAATAACCTCTCTCTCTTTTTGGAGATTGGATTCCATTTTGATTTTGTGGCCCCAACTTAGGTGATGATAAAACTTGTAGTGCTAGCTAGTACAAAGTTGTCAACTATTGAATCTCTCCAACCATTCATCATGGGATCAAACTATCTATTTTGTTGGCTCCAAGTAGTTGGGTAAACCCTAGTTCCAATCTCATCCCATCTCGTTGACCGCTCAAACATTCTCAAGCACGCCAAACCAAATTGACCCTAAGAGTCATTAAATGTCATATGGAAGTGATATTTGATAGGGAATACCTCGAAGCTTGTGTTATAGGATTTTATTGCATACATCTACAATAACCTCTCTCACTTTTTGGAGATTGGATTCCATTTATATATTGTGACCCCATCTCGGGTGATGTTGAAACTTGTGGTGCAGGGCACCTAGGTGGCAATTGGATATGTCATCTCATCCAATGATGGAGATTCATGATAGAAGGTAAAGGGGTGATCATAAAAATCATTTTTAACATGTTATTTTTAATGGTAATAAGGCAATCCTTGTTTGTAAGGTCAAGGAACTTGAGTTCACCTATAAACCCAAGTTGCCTTAGTCCTAAGGATTTTTACTTTTTTTGTTGTTTTTATTAATAAGTTGACTCAAGAAGTGTTTTGAGGGTCATTACACCTTATATAGGTCCTATTTGTTACCAAAAACCACTTGGTTAAGTTCTAGAAAGAGTTAGTGCAAAAATAGCATTTTGCAATAAAAGTTGTTGACAACTTTTTAGCAATTTTAGCAATTTTTTCAAAAACATTGAAGTTAACCTTGTAACCAATCACACATGCTAGTAGTTAGTTTTAATGGATGTCAAATGATGAAAATATCCTCTATGAAGTTAGAGGAGGCATAAGGTTTTGGTGATTATTAAGTTCTTTTTATATGGCAAGGAATCACTGCTAATGTTAAACTTGTATATAAGATTATTGAGTTATTGTCAAATATCATTACTCCCTATTTTAGAACAGCAAACCCATACATTTTTAGAATGAAACACCACTTTAGCTTCATTTAATCATTGAATGGACTTAGTGGAAGATGTTAAGGACTTTCTTGGTTGTCTTAATAGCCATTTTATGGGTTTGAAACATAATCACTTCCCTTTGTGAAGAGTTGGCCAAAAATCAACAAATTACATGTTGTTGCAAAGAAAATATAGTCATTGGATGTTGGAAGATTTTTTTTCACTCATAGGGTGTCGAAGAATCTCATGGAAGGATGGAATAGATGACAGACTAAAGTTTGTGAGATAGTTATTAGGTGTTCCTTGAAGTGTCTAAGGTGTTAATTTGAAGCAAAAAGTTGATTATGATCCATTTCTCAAATTTTCTTATTTTTCCCTTATTGCTTCCCAAGTCTTGAATAGGGAAAGTGATCAAGTAGTTTTTTAAAGTTGGGTAGAAGTTTTTTTAGTGCTATAACCAAGTTGGGAAGAGTCTTTGAGACACATAGGAAGGTGGGAAAGGTAGTTTTCCTTAAAAGTGTTCTTGTTGGAAATCCACTAGCTTTTGGTGCGAGCACTCTGCATCATTTTGGATGCAAATTACATTAAAATAAAATACATGAATTGTACTTAAAACATAAACAAAAAAACCAAGATATATTATGATAACCAATAATGTCATTTATGAACAAACATATAATATATTATGATAACCAATAATGTCATACATGAACAAACATATAATATATTATGATAACCAATAATGTCATACATGAATAAACATATAATATATTATGACAACCAATAATTTCATAAATGAACAAACATATCATATAGTATGATATCCAATAATTTCATAAGTCTAATAATGTCATGCATCAAATATATATCATACATCAAATATAAAATGTCATATATACATGAAATGTATCTCGAATATGTCCACTAATTCCTATACATGTGTGTCTATCCCTATAATTTCTCCTTCTCATGAGGGGAAGGAAACAAATCCCTAGAGGTCTTTAGTCATTGCACGGAGGGAGACGATGGGGATGATGGGGTCTTCCTCACACGCTCACTCGTCCTCTTGTTTAGGCTCCTCTCTAACTGGAGCTGATACAAACAAAGTAGATATGAATCAATAATTATTATACATTGAAATTAAATATGTTTACATAAAAAATTAATTATTTTCTTACCACCATCAAATAGTCACTCTAGACATCCACCTCAAAAGCTCACGGACGATCAGGAGTAACAATTCCCTAGAACAATTCAACCAATATAATCACTTGATCATACTTATAAATACCATTTGAAATTTTAATAATAACTATTATAAATAACAAATAAAACTATGAAAACTCTTTCATACCTCAGTCAATGGCTCTAAACTAGCCATTGTGGTAGCAACTCCACGATCAATGGAATAGCAAAAATGAGGAGTCTCAGAAGTCAACAATTAAAATTCATATAATATAATTTACATGTAACATAAAACATGAAACCAATATAATCAAATGAATTAAATTAACATGAAACAATTGTAGCTCTATGAAGCTCACATCATGCCTAGGCTCAGAGTCCCCTGTACATGTCGATTGTCTAGTAGAAAACTGATGCACGTGGATAAGAAAACTTTGTCAACCCTTCATATGATTACTTAATAAATATATGTATTAATTTAAATGATTAAATCAATACAAACCTCTCGACTCATTGACGAGATGTAAAATGGGGTCAGGGAATCTATACTAGGGCCATCAACACTCTTACCCTAAATTTTGAACAATGTCAAGACATGCTAATTAATTAGTCATTCACTCTACATATGAAATGTGATCAAATTAGTTTATTATAATTGTAATTTAAATATGTATCAATGCCAAATGTGTCACTTAAGAGCTTGTCAATGACTAGCCCATCATCTATAGTGTCTCCAATATTACTGCCAAATGTGCATAAGGATCCACATGGTGTGCACATGTGACCATGACGCAAAGAAGACTCCTTCTCAACTAATGGATTGGAATAATGAATGAGGGTTTGTGTCAAAGCATTGATAGTCCCTAGAGTAATAGTCTCTCCATGTTCCTTCATTATTGAAGGAATAATTATTGAGAATAGATTGAAGAAGCTAATCAAAGAGGGAGATTTTTGAGAACATACAAGTATAACCAATATGCATCAATCATTGTTTTGCCACTAATGTCAAACCTGCTATTTGTTGGTAAGATAATTGCCTATATGATTTAAGTACTTTCACTAATTTGATTGATGAAGAAGATTTGATCAAAATATGTAACAGTAGCACCTAGAGGAAAGGTTGAGTTATGATTATGTAAATGAGTACAAGAATTAGTTAAGATAGTGATAACATGATTATTAATAATCTACTTAAAGTTACAAAGGCTGAGTACACTAAGAAATTTTAGAAGAACAAGTTACACAAAGTTTTTCTACCAAGCTTGACCGAGTGGATAGTAGGTGTTGAGCAAAGTTAGTGCAAGTCGAGCAGAAAATTAGTTGGAGCCAAGTGAAAGTTCATTATAGTGTATGCCAAGCAGAATAGTAGATGCTGCGTAAAGTTTAGTTGATGTTGAGCACTAGTAAACTTTGCTTCATGCTGAGTGATTTTTTAGAGGATGTTGAGCAATTTAGTATGTGTCAAGCATCAAAAGTCTAATAATGCCAAGTTGTTGCATTATTAAAAAGATCATGAATTCGGTGCATCTGAGTTGACAAATTTGTTTTATTGGATTATGTGAACTAGGTGGAAGATAAGATTGATGAGTTGGAAGCATAGAATTCAAGGTAAACTATTTTTTAGGTGAATTCAAAGAGAAGTTTCTAGAAGAGATATGGAATGTGGAATATATTCATTATTTTCTACCTAATCCATTAAAACCCTAAATTGGATGATGGAGAATGAGTGGCAAAAGATCTTAATTTCCTATTTATGGGAAAGGTTGGTCATGAAGCAAGGTTGTCATGTGTGATAATCTAAGGAAAAGAAGGAGACAAGGGTTTTGCTTCATCAAGTGACCAATGTGAAGAGTCTACAATGGAATGTTAAGCAAGAAGGCTTAAGGATATGAACTCTTGAAGGGTGAACAAGCTACTAGAGCTGCAATGAGTCAAATCCAAGCAGATGGAGGACTAAATAGTGATCTATAATCTACAAATGAAATTGTAAGTTGTTATTAGATCAAAGCCTTACTATTATTATCTAACAATTGTATTAGTCTAGCATAAATCATTTGGATTAATGTTCACCTAATAGTTATTTGCAAATCCTTTAACTAGGTGACATTCCAAGTGAATGGTCTAAAGTCCTCTAACAATGTTCACTCCTAATATAGTGATTGAAATCCTTTAATAGGGTTACATTTAATAGTGTGTATTGTAACCTTTAATAGGGTTGATCTTTCATGGGGCATCACTTCAAAAGAGTGAAAAAGAGTAGCATGTTACTTGTGGTTTTTCCCAAACTGGGTTTCAACATAAATGATTGTGTCAAGTGTGTTGATGAATCTGTTATGTTTCGTGTTTACTTTTCTACAAGTTAATTTGATAGTAACCTACAATTTTTAAGTGATTGCATAATCTTATGGATACATGCATGAAGTCAAATGTTTTGTGAGTTCACTAAGCTATGAAAAGTTTTATTTATACATCTAGACCTTAGATAACTAATTCACCCCCCCTTTTAGTTATTCTAAAGTATTCCAACAATTGGTATCAGAGCCATGTACTTAAGAGGACTACATTAAAGGTACTAGAAGAAAAAAGATCAAGATGTCAAAAAGAGAAGTACCCAAGCTTAATAGGGATAAATTTCCTTCATGGAAATTTTTGATGAAGCTACACCTTGGAGGACTTGGAGATCGTGCATAATCTACCATTACCGCTGAGTATGTTAATCCTATCGGTGCCAAAACTATTGAGGATATGAGAAAGAAGAAAGAACATAACTAGGAAATGTTGGAGATTGCCTCTACCTTAAGCTATACTAAATTTGATGATATCAAAGGTCTTGATAGTGCAAAGAAAAGGTAGGATGCCCTAAACACTATCTATGGAGGAGATGCAAATGTTCTAAGAGAAAAAGCTAAAATTCTCAGAGGTAAGTTTGATGATATGAGAATGGAAGAAGGTGAAAATATTGATTAATATGTTGTAAGGATAAAAGAAGTTGTTAATGCAATAAGAGGAGCTACTAATTAAATAGATGATGACTATGTGTTAAGTAAAGTCTTAAGAACACTACTATCTGTATATGTTATTAGAGTTTCTGTAATTCAAGAGCTAAGATGTATACCAAGGAATGATCTATCACTTAAAGGTCTAGTAGGTAGACTCGCTACTTTTGAGCTATCTAACTTTGATAATTACAAACCTAAAAGTATTGAATCTAATTTCAAAGCCAAGGTATCACTGAAGGAACCTAATGAGAAGAAAAAAAAGAAAAAAAGAAGAAGAAGAAGTATGTGTCTAGTGACAATGATACAGATGAGGAGGATATAGAACAACTTGAAGCACTACTAGAAAGAAGATTCCACAAAGGTAAAGGCAAGTTCAAAGGTAAATTAACTATCATTTGTTTCAATTGCAATGAGGTTGGTCATATTGCTGCTAGGTGTCTAGAAAAGAAGAATTATAGAGGTGGTGACAAACAAGAGAAGAAGAGATGAAGGCAACAAGGACTACAAAGACAAAGGAAAAACATCATGCTACATTGCTGAAGAGGAAACAAGAGATGAATCTAATGAACATGATGAAGAAGTGGTGTATGTTTCAATGAAGGATGAATTTGATGAAGATAAGGCAACTACACATGTGACTTGTGTGAACAAGAATGATAGATGGATCATTGATAGTGGGTGTTCACATCATATGACTCAAAAAAAAAGTGAGTTCATTACCCTGAATTGTTACGATGGAAATAGTGTAAGATTTGTTAATGATGCACCATGTTTGATAAAAGGAAAAGGTTCTATCAAACTCACAAATAAGATTGTATGTGACAATGCTTGCTATGTTGACGATATTAAATATAATCTATTGAGGGTGTCACAACTAAATAATTCAAGATGTAAGGTTGAGTTTGAAAACAAGATTGCCATGATATTTGACACTAATGGGAAATTGATTGGAAAGGGTGATCAAACTAGGAGTGATCTATTTTATCTTGATATAGAGGATGTTACTTGTCTACTTGTAAAATTTTATGATGTGTGGTTGTGGCACAAAGGGATATGTCATGTCAATTTTGATAACCTAGTCAATATCAATAGCATGAGAAAAGTTAGAGGTTTGCCTAAGTTGAAGAAATCTGATAATATAATCTGCAAACAATGTCAGTTAGGAAAAATGAAAAAATTAAGTTTTAGGAGTAAAGATTATACCTCTAAAGCAATACTAGAGATTTTTCATACTCACTTGTGTGGTCCAATTGATGTGCAAAGCTACAAAGGAGATAAGTACATTATGTTGTCTGTTGATGATTATTCTAGGATGATGATGGTTATGTTTCTGAAATAGGAATTTGATGCTTTCCAAATGTTTAAGTGGTACTTGGAAAGAGTTGAGAAGGAAACAAGTAAAAGTTTGAAGTGTTTGAGATCTAATAAAGGAGGAGAATTCATATCAAATGAGTTTGAGATGTTTTATAATGAGAGAGGAATTAAAAGAAAGACATCTGCCCCTAGAACCCCTCCACAAAATGGAATAGCTAAAAGGAGGAACAAATCTATAATGGACTATGCTAGAACACTCATGATGGAGAAGAATGTTTCTTTGAAATACTAGAGAGAAACTGTAAGTATAGCTATCTATACCTTGAACTGTGTACAAGTCAAGAAAGGTACTCATTCAACACCTTTTGAACTATAGTATGGATACTCACCAAATGTAAAATATTTTAAGGTATTTGGGAGTAAGTGTTACATTCTTAAAGACTTTAGGAATGGTAAACTAGATGTAAAATGTGATGAAGATATATTCCTAGAGTATCCACAAGAAGTAAAGCTTAAAAGGCTTTAAATACTAACACTAACAAAGTTGTGGAAAGTGCAAATGTAAATTTTGATGAATATATAGAAGTACATGAGGTTGAACCTATGAAAGAACTAGAAGAATGCAAATCATTTGTATACTTTTATGAAGGTATGCCTACTGAAGAAGATGCTACAAATCAAGCTGCAAACCAATAGCAAGTTTCAGTGATTGTCGAGTCATAGACTATGAATATCAAGTTGCATTTAGGAACTGAGATATATTCAAATGTCAAATTACAGAATCAAGTTGAAGCCCATTCTAATTCTGAGATTAGTATACATGAAAGAGATGATGAACTACCTGATAGAGATGTACACAATGACTTTGATGCTAAGAGAGTTGAACCAAGATTGTCCAAATATGTGAAGAGACATCATCTTGCAGCACAAATCATTAGAGACAAAGATGCTAGACCAATGACAAGAAATAGATTGAGAAATGATATATGTTTCTTGAGCATGAAGGAACCCAAATCAGTGAGATATTCTTTAGAAGATGCAGACTGGAGTAAAGACATGGAAGAAGAGATTGAACAAATTGAGAAAAATAAAGCATGGACTCTAGCTTCTAGACTAGAAGACAAAAATGTGATTGGCACTAAGTGAGTATTCAAAAATAAGCTAGATGAAAATGGTGAAGTCATAAGGAATAAGACAAGATTATTTTGCAAGGGATATGCATGAGAGTAAGGAATTGACTATGGAGAGACATTTTCCCATGTTGCTAGGTTGGAAGGAGTTAAAACAATACTTTCTTATTCTACATACAAAGGTTTCAAAGTTTATCAAATGGATGTTAAATTTGCATTTCTAAATTGTATATTACAGGAAGAAGTTTACATAGAGTAACTAGAATGATTTTTTGATGTTAACAATAAGAACATGGTATGTACATAACAACAATTTGTACATGAAGACAGAGAAAGAAAAAAGTATTTTGTATTCTGAAATTTTCGTTGATGATATCATATTTGGAATTCAAGATGCTTTATGTAAGGATTTTGCAAATTAGATGAAGCAAGAATTTGAAATGTCTATGTTTGGAGAGATCAAATTCTTTGTGGATTTGCAAGTATATCAATTGAAATATAGTATATATATCACTTAGTCAAAGTATGTCAAACAAATACTAAAAACTTTTGGATTGGAAGATTCCAAACCAGTAAGTACACCTATGGTGATAGTACACAAGTCGTCAAAGAATGATGATTCAGTTGAGGTGAATCAAACATTGTACAGGTCTATGATTGGCAAGTTGCAATATGTAGTACATAGCAGACCTGGCATTGTATTATCTGTAGGGATAGTTGCAAGATTCTATGCTAACCCCAGGGAGAATCACTTAATGGCTATAAAGAGAATAATGAGATATCTGAAAGGAACAAAGGAGTATGGTGTATACTATAAGAAAAATGAAAAATTTGAATTAAGAGCCTACACTGATGTTAATTGGGCTAGAAACATTGATGACAAAAAGAACACCAATGGAGGAGCATTTTCATAGGTAAGAAGCTGGTTACATGGACTAGCAAGAAATAAAATCACACTTCACAATCCACTACTGAAGCTGAATATGTTGTTGTTGCTGTAAATTGTACAAACATTGTATGGATCAAATAGTTACTCAAAGGTATGAAGGAAGAGATCAAAGAACTAGTGACACTTTATTGTGATAATACAAGTGTTATCAATATATCAAAGAATTCAATGATGCACACAAAGACTAACCATAGTGCAATCAAGTATCATTACTTGAGAGAGTTAGTTCAAGATAAAGAGATGAAGATGGAATATGTTAACAATAAAGAGAAAATTGATGATACTTTCACAAAAGCATTATCTAAGGATGCTCATGAGTATCTAAGAGGTAAACTAGGGGTGATACCCCTATCAAAGACTATCTAAGTAACAAGAGGAGTGTCGTGCATCAAAAAAAAAATATTCATATGTTACACATTGATGCATAGGATCTTACTTTAGGAGCTGCCTAAAGTAATCAAAGAGCTGAAACTTCAAATCAGTCACAAGCAAGGTGGCAGAGGGAGAAAATTGAAGAAACTAAAGAAGCTTATATCTACATGTTAAGATGACAAGTGTTTGGCATAAGTCTTTGGCATTATTGTCAAAGAGGAAGAGATTCACTGATCAAAAGGAGAGAGGAAAGACAATTGGAGAGATTTGTTGATCTTAGAGGGAGATAATTGTTGAAGGAGATAGTTGTTGATTAGGAGAACAAACAGGGAGAAATCCTAACATCTACCTTGTAAGAGGGAGATTATAAGAAACTTAGAGGGAGTTATAAGGATAGTAGAAAAGGGTTTTGTAACCTATTCAGAAGATAGAAGTTGTTGATATATATATATATAGAGAGAGAGAGAGAGAGAGAGATTTCAATACAAGGAATTTTTTTTTTTTTGGTATTTTGATTGGTCTAACTATTTTAACCTAGTTACTTTGGTTTTAAAAAAGTATTTTCCATTTGGTTGATCAGTTTGGTTTTCCATCAATGCCAAAGAGGGAGATTGTTGAGAATAGATTGAAGAAGCTAATTAAAGAGGGAGATTATAAAGGGAGATTGTTGAGAACATACAAGTATGACCAATATACTTCAATCATTATTTTATCACTAATGTCAAACCTACTATTTTCTGGTAAGACAACTATTTATATGATTTAAGTACTTTCACTTATTTGATTGATAAAGAGGATTTGATCAAAAGATGTAACAATAGCACCTAGAGGAAAGGTTGAGTTATGATTATGTAAAGGAGTACAAGAATTAGTTAAGATAGTGATAACATGATGTATTTATATTCTACTTAAGGTTACAAAGGCTAATTACACTAAGAAAGTTTAGAAAAACAAGTTACGCAAAGTTTTTCTGCCAAGCTTGACTAAGTGGATAGTAGGTGCCGAGCAAAGTCAATGCAAGCCAAGTAGACAATTAGTTGGGGCTGAGTAAAAGTTCATTCTAATGTATGCCAAGCAGAACAGTGGATGCCAAGTAAAGTTTAGTTGATGTCAAGGACCAATAAACTTTAGTTCATGCCGAATGATTTTCCAAAGGATGTCGAGCAATGCAGTATGTGCCAAGCATCAAAAGCCTGATAATGTTGAGCTGCTGCATTATTTAAAAGATTGTGAATTTGATGGATCTGAGCTAACAATTTTATTTTCTTAGATTATGTGAACCAGGTGGAAGATAGGATTGATGAGCCTGAGGCACAAAATTTAAGTTAAACCATTTTTAGGTGAATTCAAAGAGGATTCAAGGAGAAGTTTCTAAAAGAGATGTGGAATGTTGGATAGATTCATTGTATCTTACCTAATCCATTAAAACCCCAAATTGGATGATGGAGAATGAGCGACAAAAGATATTGATTTTCTATTTATGGAAATGGATGGTCATGAAGCAAGGTTGTCATGTGTGAGAACCTAAGGAAGAGAAGGAGACATGGGTTTTGCTTCATCAAGTGACCTAAGAGAAGAGTTTGCAATGACATGTTAAGAAAAAAGGCTTAAGGATACAAATTATTGAAGGGTGAACAAGCTACCAGAGCTGCAATGAGTCAAAGCCAAGAAGAATGGAGGACTGAATAATGATCTGTAATCTACAAATAAAGTTGTAAGTTTCTATAAGATCAAAGCCTTACTATTACTCTCTAACAATTGTATTAGTCTAGGGTAAATCCTTTGGTTTAAGGTTGACCTAACAATCATTTGTAAATCCTTTAACCAGGTGACATTCCAAGTGAATGATCTAAATTCCTCTAACAAGGCTCACTCCTAATAGGGTGATTAAAATCCTTTAATAGGGTCACATTTAATAGTGTGTATTGTAACCTTTAACAAGGTTGGCCTTTCACAGGGCATCACTTTAGAAGAGTGAAAAAGAATAGCATGTTACTGGTGGTTTTTCCCAAATTGGGTTTCCACATAAATCATTGTGTAAAGTGTGAATCTATTATGTTTCATGTTTACATTTTTGCAAGTTGATTTGACAGTACCCTACAAGTTTTAAGTGATTGCATAATATTATGGATGCATGCATGAAGTCAAATGTTTTATGGGTTCACTAAGTTGTGAAAAGTTTTATTTATACATCTAGACCTTGGATAACTAATTCAACACCCCCCCCCTCCCCCCTGCCCCCTGCCCCCCCCCCACCCCCCACCTAGTTATTCTAAATTATTCCAACAGTAATCACATGCTCACCTTGTGGCTTAACAAAAGACATCCCATTTACATTAGGGTCATGATGTGCCCCTGACCTCTCAAATGATGACCCCCCACCTCTACCCTGAGAGTCTAACATATCAAAATAATTGGGGATCTTCCCAAGGACAAATTCACAAAACAATTTCTTTAAGAAATACATTGGAACCTTGTGATTATTGCAAGCAGGGGCATTAAAAACCATCCACCATCTATCCCAAAATTTATTTCTAATATCATCATGCATGCATCAATGGATGGGGAACCTTTTTGTTGTATGTTTAATAGTGTCTTGTTCTCCAAGTTTTTTAAACAATGCACATATAGTACCTTTTGTTATTTCCTTTTTTCTTACATCTTTATAGGATAATTTGTTTGCATAATATCTTGTTTGTTCTTCTCTCTTAACATGCCAAATATCCAACTAACCACTAACAGAAGCTACATGGCTCATAACGGACTCAAGAGAGGATGCCAATTTTGCTCTCATAGGATCGGTATTTCCAAAAGCTTTCAACTTGCCAATGATTGCTTCTAATTCATTTTTCTCTCTTTCTATTTAATTTATTATATTTTCTTGGGTGCTTGGAGGAGGTCTTTGAATAGGTGGAGGTTGTAGAAGTTCATTTTGATCTTGTGGAGGGTTTTCATTTTGATCTTGTGGAGGGTTTTTGTTTTGATTTTGTTAATTAGGCTAGGGATGTGGTGGTTGATTATTCACGTTTTTTGATAAGAAACCAATTGTATTTTAAATAAATAAACAAATCTGAAGCAAAACTAAAAAATATACAAAACAATCCAAAAATAAGAGTAGAAAACATACTATGTGATCTCGATCTTGATCTCCAGCAACAAGGAGGCATTTTGAGGAGGAGAGTGAGAAAATTCCTCAACTTCTACAAACTGTGTGTGTGTTGTTGAGGAGAAAGAAGGCAACAACAAAACAAAATCAAATCAAATGGAATGGGCCGCAGGTTTACAACCCACATATAAAAAGTTTTAGGTTTTAAAAGGGCACATGTGCTATGGCGTGCATGCACTATAGTGCGCACACGCTTGGTCTTGGGATCCACAAGTCGCACTTTTAGAATTTTAAAAATTGGAATTGTGTGTCATATTTTTGGCACCATAACTTGGTGCATTCTCCCCTAGGCATAATGATAATGAATCCATTTATATTTAAAGTATGCAATTTCCATAGTCCATCATGTTAGATTGTTGAATTTATGGATTAAATAATGTATGATTTTTCAACGTTAATGTTTCAAATCATACTACATGATCCATCACAAGGATGAAGTGATGGCTAGAGAGCAAAATGATGATGGGTCATGTAGTATGATCTAAAATATTGATGATGAAAAATCATACACAACTTAATCTAAAAATGCAAGAATTGATCTATCATGATACTACATGAGCAATATGTGTTTCCAAATCTTTTGTGAGTTGAATCCACATACATAGATCTATCACTTCAATAATAGATTTGACTTGATAAATAGTGCACTCAGTTTTTGATTCACTTAAATTATGGTTTTCCCCCAAGTGCCAATAATTATAGGCATCTAGAAGCACACTATAGATTAAAGGGACAAGATCAGGTTGTCTAAGGTCAACCTTTTGGTATAACCAATTATATAGATATGGAAGTGGTGAAGGACAACAATTCTTAGACATATAAATGTTCTAAAATGATAATACAAATATATTAATTTTAGTGTTTCAATTGAAGTGAACTTAAAATGATGTACAAATAAATTGATAAACCCTTGATATAAAATAGATGTATCAAAATTCTTTTTCATATAAATATATAACAATAAGTTATATTTAATATATATTAAACTATTAAAAAAATTGATGAGAATCACTCATTTTTAAAAAATTTCAAAAGCCGTGAAGTGTAGACAAGATGCATATCTACCCATAAGGGATATAATGTTAAATATTATAAATATGTTATGTGTACACTTATTTATAAATATAAATGAAAAAATATAAAACAAGAGCTCTTTGAGAGCTAGAGTCCCTACCTCTAGGAAAACAAATTGGACATAATATTTAAAATTATGGTTTTGAAAAGAGAAGTTATAAATTTTAGCAAATTTAATTTAGATTTTAAATTAATATTTTAAATTTTAGTTTTATAGAATAATGTGGTGACTAGCCATTGTCTAAAAATATACAATTTAATATAATGCATTGTAAAATCATGAGATTTGAATTAATAGATTTTTAACCAAGAAATTTTAAAATTTTAAAATTTTATTACATAAGTTAAATTTAGAAATTAATTGTTTTTAAATTTTTAAATTAATATATACTAAAGTCTATATATATAAAGCAATACAACTCTTAATAGCAATAATATATTTTAATAAAAAAATAAATTTAATAAGTATTGATTTATATAAAACTAATTTTTAAAATAATTTAAAATATATTAACATTTTTAAAAACTATTTTGAAAACTAAAAATTGTGATATTAATATTGATGAGACATTATTTTTGTTGTGGAAGATAAAAATGTGACTTTTTTAGAAATCTAATGAATTTGTGACAAATATGCAAAAGATAAAGTTGTAATTATTTTATAAATCTAATGAACTTGTGACAAATATGAAAAATATAAAGTTGTAATTAATAATGAACTTGTCACAAATATGGAAAAGATAGAGTTGTAATTAATGAATTTGTTAATGCATGTTAGAAAATATTATATTTTTTAAAGTGGAAAAATAAAATAAACCCTACAAAAAATGCAATGGACCAATTAGAAAAAGGTAATAAATCAATATAAATTAATTTAAAAATATAAAGTTTGTTGAACTTTAGAACTTAGTATTTTTTTGGGTTGCACAAATTAGCAGGGGGGGTAAACAAAAGCATTAGTACCTTGCCTAGATATAAGCAAGGACTAACAAACTTTACAAAAAAGTGTCCATCAAACTGAACCAAAACTAAATACTATGCCTTCTCCTTGCAAACGCTCCACTCGTGTTCTCAAATGAATTAACTGCCATGTTAAAATTCAACGCAATGTGGCTTCCATTGGAAAACGTGTCTTATCGTGCATGTCATGAAGATATTTTTCCAGTTATGTAATTAGCTAACTTTTGCAAATAATTTTCAGTTATTTAAATAGTCATTTCTATAAAGATCATGGATAGATTGGGCATCTTTTTTTCTTTCAGTTCTAACAAATTAAAAAATGAATTTATTGGTTTAAAATAAGGAAATATTTTGATTTTGTAGTATAAATATGTTATTTTATTTATTTATTATGAAGATTAGTATATAAGTTTTAAGCCTCTTACTTAAGAGCTAATGATTGGAGGATATTCATTTTATCAAATTTATTTGGAGCAATAATCTCAACCTCACCTCTTATAGATGTTGGAGCCTCCCACTTAACAAGACTCGATTCCTAACATGCTCATTAAAAACCTTTAAACTTCACTATGGACCAAGGGTCCATTGATATATATACCTATTATTAAGAATTGTAAGAATATTGTTTTATTATTTCATAAAATAAATGCTATGATTCACTTTTAAGAATTAGTAAGTTATTATTTTCTTTACTTTGTAAATAAATAGCCATATGATTCGATTTTTTAAATAGTTATATGATTTATGTTTGCTTCAATATAAAAAACAAGTGTCTTGTAGTCACAAGTACATGTTGTGTTTTAGTATTTAAGTGATGATATCCATTAGCTAGTCCTATTATAAGTTATAATATATGAATATAATATTGAATATCAATAATAGTTTGAGATAATAGGATTTTCCAAGTCACATGTATCACAACATCATGAAAAATACCTATCTTTGTAGTATTATATAAAAAATGTTTGTTGTGTAGTTGATAAATGAGTCACGTCAACAGGTTAAAGGTAAGCTAGATAATAGTTTGATATCAACAAATAATTGCAAGCTCAATATATAATAATTTTATTACTTTATTAAATATTATAGTTAAAATATCAAACTATAAAATAACGCTATAAGAAAATAAAATAATATATCATAATTGATTTTTTGTCTGTTAAAAAAGTTGACACATGATTTTGTGTTATGTACCTATCATTAAAAGCTATAAGAACATGGTATTGTTGAATTCTTAAAAATAAAGTAATGCCATTCAACCTTGTGACAATGATTTGTATGTTGACGAAATAAAAGAATGTTATTCAAATTATAAATTGGAAGATTGTGATTCTTAACTAGTTAACTATGCTTAGTTAAGTAAATACAATCAAATAAGTATGGTTACTCTATAGGCTAAGTAATAATAAATATGATAGATAGTTAACATTGGTATAGTAGAAAATGGAATTCAAAATAGATGGTGATACCTAGCTTGATAATCAAAAGGTGATATTGTGTACAAGGAAAGGTGATTTAAAAATAATGAAATTTGCAATAATAACACTTAAATTCACAAATCAAAGCAATAGTCAACTTTTGGCAAGTAAATAACTCAAACCAACAAAATAGCCTACCAAGATTGAGTATAATAGTCCTCTCGGTGATTATATTTTCTCTACAATAATGGATTCAATGCGTTCTCATGACTTTGACAACATAGTAGTGCTCAAAGAATGAAAGCAACTCTGAAATTGAATGGAAATTCATAAAATGCATGTTGTATGAATGATAGCCATTAGAAATGGCCAAGTATTGGAGGATTTTCAAATGGGATGGAGTGGAGGGTCAAGATGCAAGGGAGGTAGATTAAAGAGGATGAATTGGTTCTCAACTCTCATGGGAGGTTGGAAAATGTCAACACTTCACATGAAGATGATTGTCGGGAAGAAAGGGACTTCGGGTGTGGAGGAGAATTTCCATAAAGGTTCTTGTCTCCATACTTTAAAGTAAATGGGAAAATAAGAATAAGGAATTCTAGAAGGAAGGGACAGTGGAGTGTAGAGGAGAATTTCTGCAAAGATGTTTCTTGTCTTCATACTTTAATATAAATGGGACAATGAAAATAAAGATTTTTAAATCCCTTGGAGAGGACACAATGGATGGAGATCCACATGAGAACCCACCCAAAAATGGGTAGCTTTTAAGGTTAAATGTGACAAGGGGCAGAAACAATTTTTTTAATTTATGGCACAAGTTGACTTTTTTAAAGTTGTGTCATAATATGAAACTAGGAATGCACAAATAAACCAGGAAAGGGATTAAGCTAATGAAGGAGAATTATAGGTGTACAGGTGGGATATTTAAAAGCATGCAAATGGGTGAGGACAAAGGCTATTTGAATTAATTAAATTTATAATTGGGGAAAGGAATATGAGGGATATTAATTAAATAATCATGGGTATTTAAATTTAATCCAAGGATAAGATATGTTAGAAAGTGTGTCTATGAGCTAGGTAAATTAATTAGATCAATTTTTCCAGTATCTAGAAGAATTATGACCAAGCAATTAAATAATTATGAATTATTTAATTGCTCTAAAGATGAGTAAGGAGGAACATAAGTTATAAATCTAGTCAATTGGAGATTAGAAAATCTAGATGTCTATATTTTTCCCCTTTCCAAGATAGTGTTAGAATAAATTTATTTGGAAGAAAATGATATAGGTTTAATAAACAAAATTAGGGGAAAATATGTCGAAATGCGTCAGGAATATTGCTCAAAATTGTTAGTATAGGTTATGCCCCCTTAATAGGGTGGAAGGAAAAAGAATTGGCTTAAGTGACCTCTTGATAAAAGAATTTGAAGATTGGAAAAAGAAGGATTGGAGGAAAGGAAAAAGAAAAAGATATAGGTAGAAGAAAATGGTGTGAAAAATTGAGATCAAGTAGGAAGAAATGGGGTGAACAGAAACACTCTTAGTATGAAACAAGGCCAATAGGAGCCATATATGAGTAAAAATTTGATGTTTACTCCTCAATCCCTAAAAGAGTCAATTAAAAATGAGAAAAACTAAGTGTTTATAGATGCTAATGGATAAAAATTTGGATTTACATGATGTCAAGCTTTGAAAATTGGGCTCCTACATCAATATAACTATTTATGAAATTATGATAGGTCACATTGTCTTCTTGGAGGGGAAGTTTTTAGATTTGTAAAATAGATTCATAATTGTGCTCAAGATAAATCTAGTAATTAGTAAGAAATCATTCTAGATCATCACTAATGTCTAGTCTTAGTCACTACATTTTTTTCTAATTTAAGGATTTGTAATGATTGACTAATAAGGGAAAACACTTGTAGAAGGTATTGCAAATGGGGTAGAAAACTAAGTGGGATTAAATGTAGAGGAAATTACATAGAATTTAAGTTTTCTTAATTTGGAGTAATACTAGAATGGTTGACCTCCCAAAAAGGCCCAAATACTTCACCTAAATGTAATGAGTGTTAAGAGTGTCATTCATCCTCATAAGAGATGGGTTAATGAGTTTGATAGAAAAACTAAATAGTTGAAAGCTTATAGGAATGAAGAAATGGATACACCATTATCTCTGAGAGCAGAAGCAAGTGATACCAAAAAATTGTACCATGATTAGTTGAAACTTAACATTAAGGAAAGAATACACAATGAACCCTTAAGGGAAGAAGCCTACATAGAGAATGGGTAGATGTAACTGAATGAGGGACAAAAAGTGCTAGGGAAAATAATGTAGAGGTGGAATAGTCTAGATGTTAACTTGAAGAGGTTTGAACCACATTCTCCTCAAATTTATATATTGGCTTCTCAAAGAGCTCATCGGTAAGTTGTGCTAGGTAGGTCTCGGAAGAGCTACTAGATACCCTTGAAGTTTCAACTACCACTTTTGGTGGCCTTTACTCAACATGGAGGATGATGCAAAATTCCATGACATAGAAGAAGAAGTTCAATGTTGGGCGAAGTTTTGGGACAAAAAAGGGATATTATTGGAGCTTGGAAAATGGAGGATTAGAATAGAGTTTTGCATCTAAATTCATAATGAATGCTAGAGTCAAGAACTTTGTAGTTTCTAGAGGACCAACAAGACATTAAATTAGGAAGAATAATGAGGCCATTTTATGACCTAATACATTATATGTTTTCCCTAGTTTTGATGGTTTGGGGATGAGGCTTTTTACCATGTTTTTATAAGACTCTTTTAAGTTGATGTCTGAGTAAGATATTATATGTCTAAAGTATAAAGTATATGTTTTGTTAGATATGGATATTAGAATGACTTAATTGGTTATAAGATACAATATATGATGAATTGGTCACATTTATATTATTCATGTTATGTGAATGATTAAAATGTGAATATGTTATTGTGGCCAACCTGTTGGAATACTTTAGAATAATTAAGAGGGGGATGGGGTAGGGCGAGGGGGGGTGAATCAATTATCCAAGGTCCAAATGTGCGAATAAAACTTTTCAATACTGCAACTTATTCTTATGCATGCATTGACCATTCAATATCTTAAACATATGCATATTATTGTCCTATGTCAAGAGGTGAAGATAGATTTAGACAAAAATAGATATAAATATTCTACTATATATATATATATATATATATTACGGTTAAATGTATAGTTTCATATATATTTTTTAACAACCTTGAAAATGTAAGGATGAGACTCATGGAGGGCGGCTTCCTTAAAAATAGAGTGGTGTGGTGACTAGGAGCTTTTTGGAATATTTAAAGATGGGTCATCCCATTTATTGTAATTTGAAAAATTAAGCTAAATTATTTTAAATTATTTTAATATAATTTTAAAAAGACTTAAAAACTATGTTTAAATTTTCTTGAGCAAGAAAAAATGAGCTAAGGTGGTGGGACTATTTCCACTCCATGAACAATTTTATGAAACAAAATTCCTTCTTTTTCTATAAAGATAAGAACATATAACTCAAATTGCATATGAAAAATATAGAAAGTATTCTTAAATAACAAATAACAAATATCGTATGCTGAAAACCCTCTTATCTTTATCTATTAAAGATGAGGAACAAACTTAGAAACATCTCAAATAATAATAAAAATGAAAAGAGGAAAAAAATCTTGTAATGAAAATCTTCTCTATTAAATATATATATATAATTATAAATGATAAACGTCATTGTAAAATTTGCGAGAAGCAAGGTCTGACCAATTGGAAAATAAAAGAAAATAAAAAATTAATGGAAGTCATCTCCGTGTTCAAGACATGTTCAAAGGCAAATTGATAGCTCGCGTGTCTCAACGGCTGACAAAGAAATACAGCTTTTAACTTTAAAACAATGGAGCCCACATATTATTCATTATTCATTATCATCCGTTCGTTCTTTGTATGACTGTCCACGTTGGCTTACTGATGATGTTGCAAAGCATTGGAAGTCGTGGAGGAAATTCATTGGGAAAATTAATTAAACATCAAATTAAAAACATAAGATAAGTGGAATAAAATAATTCACAAAATTAAAATCTTTTAAAAAAAATCTAAATTAATTTTTCTAAATATTAAATTTCATTAGTGAAATATGATAATAAAAGTTATAAACGAAAGTAAAAACTTAAAAGTCAAATTTTAACATAAAAATTTAAAAACTTCAAACTCATAAAATTATGTTTATAAACTTCTAATGATAAAATACTTAAAAATCTATTTTTAATTTTTTATACAAAATAAATAAAAATATATTTTAAAGTATTTTATCATAAGATTATAAATGTTTTTTTATGATCCTAACTTTTTTTAATCAAAGTTGATATTTTATTTTATTTTATTTTATTATTTAATCTTTTTGTTATTATAAATGATATTCTAAGCATTTAATCAAATATTTAATTATAGTAATAAGAAGGTAAAATAATAAAATAAAATAAAATTTTAAACTTTGTTAAAAAAAAGTTAGGATCATAAAAGAACATTTATAATCTTAAGATAAAATACTTTAAAAATATATATTTTTTGATTTTGAATAAAAAATAAAAAATAGTTTTAAGTATGTTATCATTAGAAGTTTATAAACATCATTTTATTACTTTTAAGTTTTTAAGTTTTTATGTTAAAATTTGACTTTTTTAGTTTTAACCTTCATTTATAACTTTTGGTATTATATTTCATTAATGAAATTTAATATTTAAAAATTTTAATTTAGATTTTTAAACAAGATTTTAATTTTTTGAATTATTTTATTCTACTTATCTTATGTTTTTTATTTGATATTTAATCATATTTTCAATATTTAAATTTAATGTTCACTCTATATTTTCAATATTTAAATTTAATGTTCACTCTATATTTTCTTAATTTTTATTATTTCATTTATTTGTTTATATTAAACAATACATTTAAGTTTTTAAAAATTAATATATTTCTAATCAAATATTTAGTTACATTACAATAGTTAAAATAAACAAGATGTCAAACTCAAAGAAGATGTCAAACTTTAATATAGTAATTTACAAGTTAACATAAATATAAATATTTAAATTTATTAAAGATTCTATGATGAATTTAAAGTCTAAATTTAATTTTAATAATATTATAGACTATATATTTAAAAAATCTATATATTTTATAATGTTATCAAAGGGGAAAAACTTGACTTGAAAATTAAAATATGAGGTAATTAAAAATCCTTAGAAAGTTTGATTGATTAAAACTTAAATATAAAAATTAATTAAAAACCCTTCTAAAAGTTTGAAAGTTTAAAAGTTATAAAATGCACTAGGCATGTGTCAGACTGCTGTGAACAAATAAAATGAGAATCACACAACCACATATCTCAATCTATGCTTCCTCTACTCAAACATGCAACCTATAAAAATATGCTTAAACTAGCCAACCTCAACAATTCCTTGTGTTTTCATTTTCACAAAATAACCAAAAAGTATTACATGGCCATATGCCTAATACCATGAGCTTACATGGCCATTCCTTTTTATTTATGTTTTGGTACTAAGTTCTCACAATATTAAATATTTCCTCAATGTGTAAATCCACATCAAATATTTATCATGTAATGTTATACACAAAACATAAAGTGGCCCAAAAGATGTCCAACCCATGTGATGTCAACACAATAAAAAGGAAAAATAGATTGTTGAATTTATGGATTAAATAACGTATGATTTTTCATGGTCAATGTTTCAAATCATACTACATGATCCATCACTAGGATGAAGCAATGGCTAGAGAGCAAAATGATGATGGATCATGTAGTATGATCTAAAATGTTGATGACGAAAAATCATACACAACTTAATCTAGAAATGCAAGAATTGATCTATCATGATACTATTTCCAAATCTTTTGTGAGTTGAATCCACATACATAGATCTATCACTTCAGTAATGGATTTGACTTGATAAATAATGCACTTAGCTTTTTATTCACTTAAATTGTGGTTTCCCGCAAGTGCCAATAATTATAAGCATCTAGAAGCACACTCTAGATTAAGGGGGCAAGATCGTGTTCTCTAAGGTCAACCTTTTGGTATGACCAATTATTAGATATGGAAATAGTGGAGGACAACAATTCTTAGACATATAAAAGTTCTAGAATGATAATACAAATATATTTATTTTAGTATTTCAATTAAAATGAACTTAAAATGATGTGCAAACAAATTCTATATATATATATATATAACAAAATTTGATAAAAATCGCTCTTTTTCAAATTTTGCAAAAGTTGTGAGGTGATGCATATCTGCCCAGAAGGAATATAATGTTAAATATTATAAATATGATATGTATACAAATATTTATAAATATAAATGGAAAAATATAAAACAAACTTTATAAAAAACTATCCATCGAACAGGACCAAAACTAAATACTATGTCTTTTCCTTGGAAACGTTCCACTCGTGTTCTCAAATGAAATAATTGCCATGTTAAAATTCAACGCAACGTGGCTCCCATTGGAAAACGTATCTTACCATGCATATCACGGGGATATTTTTCTAATCGATAATTTCCAGTTATGTAAATAGCTAACTTCAGCAAATAGTTGACTTGCATACTTATTAACTATATTTAAGAACTAACAAATTAAATTTGTCTAAAGGTAAATAAGAAAATGTTTTTCCTCCAAAAATATCTCAAACTATCTTCTTCTACACATTTATCAATATTGTCGGCCATTTCTATAAAGATGATGGATATGATAGTTATCTTTTTCTTTTTTTCTTTTTTTTGGCAGTTCTAATAATTTAAATATCTCAAACTATCTTCTTCCATACATTTATCAATATTGTGGGCCATTTTTATAAAGATGGTAGATACAATAGTTTTCTATTTTTTTTTTTTTTTTGGGCAGTCCTAACAATTTAAATAATGAATTTCTTGGCTAAAAATAAGAAAATATTTTGACTTTGTAGTATAAATTTATTATTTTATTTATTCTTTAGGGCGATTAGTCTTTAAGTTAAACCTCTTACTTCAAAACTAATGCTTAAAGATTATTCATTTTATCAAATTTATTTAGGGCAAGGATCTCCACCTCACCTCTTATAGACGTTGGAAACTTCCACCTGGCAAGACTCATTCCTAACATGCTCATTAAAAATCTTTAAATTTCACTGTGGACCAAGGGTCCATTAATGTATATACCTATTATTAAGAATCATGAGAATAATGTTTTATTATTTAATAAAATAAGTAATATGATTTACTTCTAAGAATTAGTAAGTTATTATTTTCTTTACTTTGTAAACAAATAGCCATGTGATTCAATTTTTTAAATATTTATATGATTTATGTATGCTTTAATATATAAAAACAAGTGTCTTGTAGTCACAAGTACCTTGTACGTTTTAGTATTGCAGGGATGATATACATTAGCTAGTCCTATTATAAGTTGTAATTTATCAATATAATATTGGATATCAATAATAGTTTGAGATAATAGGGTTTTCCAAGTCACACGTATCACAACATCATGAAAAGTACCTATCTTCGTAGTATTATATAAAAATTATTTGTTGTGTAGTTGATAAATGAGTCACAACAACAAGTTAAAGGTAAGCTAGATAATAGTTTGATATCAACAAATACTTGCAAGCTCAATATATAATGATTTTATAACATTATTAAATATTATAGTTAAAATATCAAACTATACAATATTAACTCTATATACAAATAATAAAAAATATCATAATTGATTTTTTGTCTGTTAAAAAAGTTGAGACAAAATTTTGTGTTATGTACCTATCATTAAAAGTTTTTGATAAAAAAGCAGCCAAAACTAGGGGGCTAGCCCTTAACAACGATAGTTGGCAACACAAACACAACCAAACAGTCTCCCTAATGGTTCATATCAAAAACATAATAAACAATATACCAGTATATAGAGTTACTGGTATTCCTACTTTTAAAACCAGTAGAGTTCAACAATTTAACAAACTAAATGTAGGTGTTGATCACATTGTACCACCTACAACCCATCAACAAGTTCAGCATAAAAAAAAAAAAAACCATCAACAACAGATGGGGAGAGACCAGAAGAGTACCAAAAAAACAACTAAAACCATATAGCCATTAACTAGCCTCTTTTTTCTTTCCCTTCCCAGCCATGACAACCTTGGCCTAGTCATTAGGGAGGAATCTATAAAGAAGCTTCATGCCCTTGTTTCCAAGGTTATCCTCCTTTGAGTTATTGGCCTATAGTTGAAGAGTGGTAGCCACCGCATGCATCACTTTGAGAGTGAACTTGGAGAAAAGGTTGAATCCCTCTTCCACCACCATGCACCTGTCCATCAGTTCATTGTGTTCCTTGCAAGTAATAGGTTCATTCTCCCCAGTTTCCAGCTTTAGGGTCCTGCTACAATTCGCCAAGGGATTCCACTTAACTTGCACATAAAAATTGTTAGCTTGGCCTTCCAGGTTCTCTTGGCAATCTTTTCTGATTGGGGAAGAAATAGTGTCGGAGGAGGCATTGGTCATGTTGAGGTGCTCCTGGTTGATAGTAGAGGGTAGGGTGATGGTGGAAGAGACATGTGTGGGGTTGGGGGAGGGGTCCTTAGTAGTGTTGTCTCCCTCAAAGTCTCAGGTACCATTAAGGGTATCATCCCATTTCTCCATATCTTTATATGTCTCTTCTTTCCCCTTATCTATACCATCCCCCAAATTCTTTTCACTCTCATTAGAGTTGGTATCTTCCTCCTCATCTTCTTGAGAGTGACTTCCATTTGTTTGTATCAACCCTGAGTCTTAGCAGTTCTTTCTGACCTTCTTCTACCTTCACAAACTTCCTCATCTAAGTCGCCAATTTCAACCTCCACCCTCTTGTCTATTTTAATTCTTTTGTTGGGCTCCGGGTCAAGGGTTAAAATTCTATTTTTCCTTCCCTTTGCAGGGGTTTGGCTAGGAGAGGGCTAAGGAGTGGGGCCTTGGCTACCACTAGTAAACTCCAAATGTGGTGGCGGGGGGGCAGAGGGGAGTATGTTATCTATGGAAATCACACAAGGAGGGAAGAGGGCCAAGTGAAGTTGGAAGAGGTAGAACATGAGCCCTTGGTGGAGAATGGTGAAATTGGCCCCCTTTTTCTTCTTTTCTCTAACATTAATGATAGTGTCCTCAAGGGCATGCAACAAGAAGAAAGGAATACTAACAATTTCCCTATTATGAAAATGGTTAAGCAAAGGGAAATGATAAAAGTAATACACACCGTGCGTAGCCTCCAATGTCAAATACTCCATTATCATCAAACAAACATCATCATAGGGCTCTAGAATTTTGTCTCTCCTAAAGCCACCTTAGTATCGATTAGGAGCCTCATTCTCTCTGAAGAAACTGGATAGGCTCACATCATCTGCCACCTTCATAATTTTTTCCCATTTCCTAGCCTTCATCTCTAAACCCATCACCATAGTAATAGATTCTTCATTCACCTGAAAAGAGATGCCATTTATGGTCACCCGCCTATCCTTCCATGTAGTGATGAACTATTGCGAACAATTTTCATCATACCCAGCCATGGCTTGTATTTAGGGGACAAACCCTCCTTCCTTTAGCATAATTTAGGTGGCCTTCCTTTTGGAGAAGTCCTCCATCTTTTGGGCTCCAATCTAATTAGGTCCCTACCCATGGTAGCTTTCTCCTCAACCAAATCTTCTTCCACAATCTTAGTAATTCTCATTTGCACCCAAAAAATTGCCAAGGAAGGCCTAAAAATAGAACAATGAGTGGATAAAAGCTTTCATTTTTTGTTCTTCACAAGCCTATTAATATAATATATAGGCCAATTAGAGGTATCATTATGGGGAGTGTGAGGATTTCACATGTAATACCATAATGATCTAGCCCTAGTATTAATGTGAACTTTTCCCTTAATCATGCCATAACACCACACAATAATGCCATTAATTTTAAAGCCTATATTGTTTATTAATTCACCTTTTGTGCCTTTTCATGATGCAATAAATATAATTCCCCTTTGCAAGATGTCTTGTCAATATTATGGTGACCTTAACTATCATAATAATAGCAATCTCACCAAACATGTCCATTTTCCAAAGTTAAAGGGTCATCTAAGCTGATATAGTGGGGTCTTTTCTCTATAAACAAGGGAATGCACATTCTTGGGTAGCATTTCTGCACTCTAACTTTTAATGTTCACAAGATCAAAAACCACACCCGGCCAAGGTGTCTACCACCACATTGCCCTCCCTATAAGTGTGTTGTAAATCATAATGATCCAGTTTCATAAGATAATGCCCCCCAGGATGTGCCTCATTATCTAGCCAAGTTGAGCCTAGCCTTGGACCAAATCTATGATGAGTTTGGAGTCCCCCTCAATGGTAAGTCTTATGACCTTCATTTCCACCACAATTTTTAGCCCCCATAGTAAGGCGGTGGCTTCCGCTACATTGTTGGTTCCATGACCCAAATTTCTTGAGTAAGTAACTAGCACATCACCTTTTTTGTCTCATAGCACACCACCTGCTTCCGTAAGTCCCATACATGCTGCCCCATCAAAATTCAATTTGACAGTAGGGACAGTGGGGGGAATCCAACACTTATTTTTTCTAGCATCCACATTCAAGCTGTCAAAATATGGAAATTGGGGAGGATATTCCATCTCTCAACAATATCCTCCTCCATCCTACTTGGGGGTTCCTGTGGCACTCTGACTTTTGCTGCCATAACATTCTTAGTAATGAGCTTTCCCACAATCTCTCCCATAATCTCCTCACCCCTTTCCTCCTCATGAAAAACCTAGTTTTTTCTCTCCTTACAAATCCCCCAGCAAACATGCAGGGGGAGGAGAATACAAATGATTCTAAGGTGGGGGTGGTAGAATGGACAACTCCAATTCTTCACAAATTGCTCCATTCCTCTATTCATGACCCAATTAAAGGAGAATTTTTTCCATATTTAGGACCAAACCTTAAGGGCATATGGCCATTCCAAAAAGAGGTGGGTTGTGCATTCCTCTACCTTCTTGTAAAGATAACACCTATTGGTGATTGGTAAGCCTCGCCTTCGAAGGTTATCAATTATGAGGATTTTTCCATTCATCACCGTCCACCAAAAGAAGTTCACTTTTGGCAATAACTAACTAATCCAAATCTTTCTCCATCTTATCGTGGTCTGATCATTTTCAAAGATGAGCTAGTAGGCAGACCTAATTGAGAACCAACCATTTTTCTGCCTATCCCACACCACCTCATCCTTCTAAGCATGCATAGGAAGTACATAGTGGCTGATTAGATCCTCCAACTCTTTGATCAGGGAGTCCTTGCTATTTGATATATCTAAATAGGATAAGTCTTTCCATTTCCCATGATCATTAATATAGTCCACCACCTTCATCCCCATCATCCTTTTTAGAGGTTACTAAAAGCCACTAAATTTTCTATAACTAAGAGGTTTCCCCTCTATCCAGTTGTCCTCCCAAAATCTGATTCTTTTCACATTCCCAACTAGCCATCCCACACCTTTTTTCAGAAGGGCCCTATTTTTGAAGATTTTATTCTAGATCTTAGACTCACTAGGTAGATCATTATTGAGGAGGTTATATCTAAAATGTGTTTTGGCAAGGTACTTAGCCTTCATGATTCTTCCCTAACAGGGCTCATTTTTCACCAGTCTCCAACCCACTTTTTTTAGTAGAGCCTTATTCATATCAACATTTCTTCTTATACGCAAACCCCCTTTATCCTTTGGTTTGCACACAGTCTCCCAATTCACAAGACTCCATTTATTCTTCTCGTCCATGCTCAACCAAAGGAAATTCCTTTGCACTCTTTCTAGTTTGTCTGCCATGTGATGGTTGATCTTGAAAATTGAGAAAAATTAAATGGGAATTCCCTGGAGCACCACACCTAGGAGTTTTAGTTTTCCTGCATTGCTAAGCAACTTGCCCTTTCACTCAACAAGATTCTTTTGCATTCTCTCTAGGAGAGTGTTCCAATAGTTGGTTGAGACCTCCTTCATGGTTAGGGGAGCCTAAAGTATGTGCCCGAGAGGTTCTCTGATTAACAACCAAGGATAGTTTTGACCTTAATCTGCAAAACCTTATGGGTATAAAAAAAATATCTTGCTTTTAGCTAGATTCATTTGTTGTCCTGAGCAATTCTCATAATTGGAAAGGAGGTTCCTCTAAGATTTAGCTTCCTATAATAAGGACTCGCCAAAGAGGAAGGTATCATCCACAAATTGCTAGATAACCTTAGGCATTAGTATGGTAGCTAGTTGAATACCTTTTAGGTCACCTAACATAGCTAATCTACAAACCACTCTCCCTAATAAACCACCATGATAAAGAGGTAAGGGGAAAAAGGGTCCCCCTATCTTAAACCTCTACTCACCTCAAAGTTTCCCCAAGTGATCCCATTGAGCAGTACCTCAAACTGAGTGGTTTCCACCGTGGTTTTTATTAGGTTCACAATATCCCTCCTAAACCCAACTTGTTCTAGAACTTCATAAAGGAAGGTTCAATTGACTCTATCATAAGCTTTAAATATATCAAGTTTTAGATTCATGCCCAAAATTCAACTCTTCTCCATAGAGTGGATGATCTCATGGGTGGAAATCATGACATTCAGAATTTGTTGACCCAGGATGAACCCCTTTTAAGGGCTCCCTATAACCATATCTAGGAAGGGTTAAATCCTACTGACCAACACCTTGGGAAACACTTTATAAATGGTGTTGCATAGGCTGATTGGCCTAAAATCACTTAAAGTTTTGGGGGATTGAATTTTAAGCACTAGAACTAAAAAGGTTTTATAAATCCTTTTTAGTAGTTTCCTAGTTCTAATGATGTCTCCAGTGGCCCAAATTAGCTCACTTTTTATCACTTCCCAAAAATGTTGGAAGGCTAGCGGGAATCCATCTTAGCCTGGGGTCTTGAACACATTCATAGAGAAAACTGCATTCTTCACTTCCTCTTCCGATACCTTATCCTTCTACTTATCATTTTCCTCCATCTCCAGCACTATTGGGATATTATTGAGCATACTTCTCCTTATTATGTTGTTGCACCTTCTAACCTCTTTTTTATAAGCATTCATGAAGAATTCCATAGCATGCCTACCCATTTCCTCCTACTCCGACTATGCCCTTCCATCATCCTCCTCAAGGGAGATGATAGTGTTACATTTTTTATATTTTGAAGTAGATCTATGGAAGAAAGAGGTGTTTATGTTACCTTTTTTTAGCCAAGAAATGCGCGACCTTTGCTTCCAAAAAATCTCCTCCTTGAGATTAGTTTCCTTCCACTTCTTCTTATACATCTCTTCCTCCAGCGTGGTTATATCAACATCATTCCCTACTGCCATGGTAGTTTGCAACCTTTTGAGTTCCTCCTCAACATCCCACTTTGTTTTAAACACATCCCCAAAGGATATTTTAGCCCATTCCCTAGAATTATTTCTTACATTATCTAGTTTATGTGTTAGGTGGAACATAGCCATCCCATCCACTCTTATATTCCATCATTCTTCCACTTTATTCTTGAATTCTAGGTGAGATTGCCACATAATTTAATACCAAAAGGGTTTAGGTCCACTCACTAGATTATTCACCTAGTTGAACAAGATCATGGAGTGGTCTAGAATAGTCCTTAAGAGATTCACCAGTGAGGAAGGGATGATGTGGGGCCAGTCTCCTGAGACTAGGAGCTAGGATAACCTAACCTAAATCAAGTCCTAACCCTTCCTATTGTTGGATCAAGTAAAGGGATTTCCATGTAGGTCCACATCTATGAGTTCATTAGTGTTTATGAACTCCAAGATGTCATGCATACTTTTTGAGAAGTCGGTGATCCACCCAAGCTTTTTTGAGGGGTATAACAGGGTCTTAAAGTCTCCCATGCACAAAATACTTTTTTTCTTTAGAACTCCCATCTCTCTTCCAATCTTGTCCCACAATTCACCTCTTCTAGCCCTGGTATTCAGGGCATAAATGTTTACTAGATTCCACACCATTCTATCATCATAAACTCAAAAAAAAAAGTTCTTCTCTTTAAGGACTTTCCTACGTGTCAGGACACTAGGGTTTCACATGATTGCAAGCCCCCCAAGGCTCCATTAGCTTTCGAATGGAAGAAATTTGCACCAAGCTAGAGCTTCTTAGCCACGTTAGTAAAATTTTGGTCTGTCATCTTTATTTCTTTAATGAGGATATAGTCAATCCTTTCCATCAAAATACATTATCTAAGAGCATACTATTTTTGGGCGTTGTTCAGCCCCCTTACATTCCACAAGAGAAATTTTATTTTTTACCTTTCTTGATTGTCTCTAGTGTAAGTTGTATTCCACTGGCCACTTCCCTTGCTACCTATTTAGTCCTAGTTATTATGTTGTTTGGGTGATCCACAATAGTTACTTGTACCCCCACATTTGGTTTCTTACCCCCCCAATTTTCCTCTTGTATTACTCTCATTCTCTTGTAACACTCATTGAGGGGAGGATGGGGCCAAGAGGGCCAAACTTCCCTCTACCTCCTTAAAGCTTCTCATGCCCTTGGCCACAACCTCCTCCGGAGCTACCAATTTAAACCTCTTTGGGGTAAACATCCCTCAATGATCTAACTTATTAGGTTTCTCTAGTTTAGAACTCCCTCCTACCACCATATCTGGTATTGTGTTCTTTACAAGTGTTTCCAACACTGTGATCTATCTTTGAGTAGTTGATCTCGAGGACACCAATGGTTTCACTGCTGAAAATCACTTGGCCTCCTGAATGATCATTACCTAAATGTATCACTCCCAAGGTAGCCTCCTCTAGGGGGCCAATTTCACCCTCCTCCAACACTTGGTTAACTTTAACTTCTCCCACTACTGGGGATTTCAAAAGGTTCTCTCTCCTAAATGAGTATTCCTCCATCTTTACTCCTTCCTTAGCTTCCATAGTCATCACCTCAGGCATCTTAATAGTATCTTCCACCTTACCTTCCCTCTTTTCCTCCTCAAATTTCTTATCACTAGGATAGTCCTCCATAATTTCAACTTCTACTATCTCAGGAGAGGAGAAAGGTTCCCCAACCAAGACAGAGTCCTCAATAATGCCTGGCAAGTCCACCTTCTATTAGTCCTTCATAGAAATGGAAGAGCAAGCTGACAACATATGACCAAAGCAACCACAATTTTGGCAATACAATCTTGCGTTCTCATATTCTATTAGTTGGATAATTTTCCCTCATTTTGTAGAAAATGTGACAATAGTCAAGAGAGTTCGATTAATGGTGATGTTTACAAAAAATGTAGCAAAAACAAGTCTAGATTTAATCAAAGTTACCTAGTCAGCAATGACGAAATGGCCAAAAGCGTTTCTAATGTAACTTAGGATCTTTTCATCCCAGAACTCTAGCGGTAGTCTAGGAAGGTGGACCCAAATTTGGGCCAAGCTCTAAAGCTCTTGAGTGACATCAAATCTAGGGTTCCATTTTGCCAGGGCCAGGTAGTGTTTTCCATAGTACTAGGTCCTAGAATGGATGACCGCCACGTCCTAGGCAGAAGTGAAATGGAAGCAGAAGAGGTCATTGGGCATTTCTGAAATAGTAATGCTTCCCTTCACCTTCCATTTCTAGATGACCCATTTCCTCATCATCTCAATCGAAGGCCTGAAGGATACAAATTGACCTACAATACAATGTTTAAGGGAGGCTATAGCATTGTCCACAACATTGTCCAAGAAAGTGATTTTTGGTCTTGTAACTTCATGGGTGACCTTGGGAGCCTCAATTTTGGTGCTTTTGATATGTTCCCACATGCAGACATTCTTCCACCCACCTTTTTGTGGGTGGGAGGGGCGGTGGCAAGGCTGAGAGAGTTAGGGGACCCAACATCAGTATGACTAGAGTCAACTCTAGAACCCAACAAAGGTGGTTCAGATGTGCTTGTTTGACCCACCGCTATAGATAATGCAGGGCAATCTTCTCTGTGGTGATCCAACACCATGTGCAAATCTAGGCACACTGAGACATCAAGCATGCCTAGGCCCTCCAGGCCATGGTAGTTTAAAATTCAAATCGAGGGGAGAGTGGGAAAGTTCTAGAGAAATCATGTTGTGAGAAATTACCTATCATTAAAAGTTATAAGAACATGGTATTTTTGAATGCTTAAAAATAAAGTAATATAATTCAACCTTGTGACAATGATTTGTATGTTGAAGAAATAAAAGAATGTTATTCAAATTATAAATTGAAAGATTGTGATTCTTAACTACTTAACTTCAATTAGTTGCGTAAATACAATCAAATAAGTATGGTTACTCTATAAGCGAAGTAATAATAAATGTGATAGATAGTTAACAATAGTATAGTAGAAAATGGAATTCAAAATAGATGGTGATACCTAGCGTGATAATCAAAGGTGACATTGTGTATAAGGAAATATGATTAAAAAACAAGGAAATTTGCAATAATAACACTTAAAATCACAAATAAATAAAAAATCAAGCTTTGGCAAGTAAATAACTCAAACCAAAAAAGTAGACTACTAAGATTGATTATAATAGTCCACTCAATGATTATATTTTCTCTAAAATAATATATTCAATGTGTGCTCATGATTTTGACAACATAGCAGTGCTCAAAGAATGAAAACAACTCTAAATTGAATGGAACTTTATAAATTGTGTGTTGTATAAATGATAACCATTAGAAATGGTCAAGTGTTGGAGGATTTTTAAATGGGATGGAGTGGAGGGTCAAGATGCAAGGGAGGTAGATTGAAGAGGACGAATTGGTTCTCAACTCTCATGGAAGGTTGAAAAATGTCAACACTTCACATGAAATTGATAGTGAGGAAGAAAGAGACTTTGGAGTGTGGGATAATTTCCATAAAGGTATTTCTTGTCTCCATACTTTAAAGTAAATGGGAAAATGAGAATAAGGAATTTCAGAAGGAAGGGACTTTGGAGTGTGGAGGAGAATTTCCATAAAGATGTTTCTTGTCTTCATACTTTAATATAAATGGGACAATGAGAATAAGGATTTTTAAATCCCTTGGAGAGAACACATTGGATGGAAACCCACCCAAAAATAGATAGCTTTTAAGGTTAAATGTGACAAGTGGGAGAAAGAAACTTTTGATTTATGGCACAAGTTGACTTTTCCGATGTTGTGTCCTAATATGGAATTACGAATGTTCAAATAAACTTGGAAAGGGATTAGGCTAATGAAGGAGGATTATAGGAGTACATGTGGGATATTTAAGAGCATGCAAATGGGTGAGGATAAAGGCTACTTTGAATTAATTCAATTTAAAATTGGACAAAGGAATATGAGGGATATTAATTAAATAATCATGGGTATTTAAATTTGACCCAAGGATAAGATATGTTAGAAAGTGTGTCTGTGTGCTAGGTAAATAAATTAGATCAATTTTCCCAGTATCTAGAAGAATAATGACCAAGTAATTAAATAATTGTGAATTATTTAACTACTCCAAAGATGGGTAAGGAGGAACATAAGTGATAAATTTGGTTAATTAGTGATGAGAAAATCTAGATGTCTATATTTTCCCCCTTTCCAAGATAGCATTAGAATAAATTTATTCAAAAGAAAATGATGTAGATATAAAAAATTAAATTAGGGAAAAATATGTCCAAGTGTGTGAAGAATATTATGCAGAATTGTTACCATAGTTGATGCCCTCTCAAAAGGGAGGAAGGAGTTTGTTTTGGCTTAAATTACCTCTTGATAAAAGAACCTAAAGAAGGGAAAAAGAAGGATTAGAGGAAAGGCAAAAGAAAAAGATATAGGTAGCAGAAAATGTTGTGAAATTTTGAGATCAAGTAGGAAGAAATGGGGTGAAATGAAACACTCTTAGTATGTAACAAGGCCCATAGGAGCCATATATGAGTAAAAACTTGATTTTTACCTATTAATCCCTATAAGAGTCAATTAGAAATGAGAAAATCTAAGTGTTTATAGACACTAATGGATAAAAATTTGGATTTCCATGATGTCAAGCTTTGAAAATTGGGCTCCTATGACAATATAATATTTCTGATTCTATGATAGGTCATGTTGTCTTCTTAGAGGGGAAGTTTTTAGATTTGGAAAATAGATTCATAATTATGCTCAAGCTAAATCTAATAATTGGTAATAATTTGTTCTAGATCATCACCAATGTCTAGTCTTAGTCACTACTTTTTTTTTGAAATTAAGGATTTGTAATGAGTGACTAATAAGGAAAAACACTTGTAGAAGGTATTGCAAATGGGGTAGCCAACTAAGTGGCATTAAATGTAGAGGAATTTACATAGAACTTAAGTACACTTAATTTGGAGTAATATTGAAATGCTTAACCTCACAAAAAGGCCCAAATACTTCACCTAAAAGTAATGAGTGTTAAGAGTGTCAACCACTCTCATAAGAGATGGGTTAATGAGTTGGATAGAAAAACTAAATAGTTGAAAACTTATAGGAATGACGAAATGGATATACCATTATTCTTGAGAGAAGAAGTAAGTGATCCCAAGAAATTGTACCATGATTAGTTGAAACTTAACATTAATCAAAGAATATAGATAAAACCCTTAAGGGAAGAAGCCAACATAGAGAACGGGTAGATTTAAGTGAATGAGGGACAACAAGTGCTAGGGGAAATAATGTAGAGGTGGAATAGTCTAGATGCCAACTTGAAGAGGTTTGAGCCACATTCTCCTCAAAATTATATATTGGCTTCTTAAAGAGCTCCTCAATATGTTGTACTAGGTAGGTCTAGGAAGAGCTACTAGATACCCTTGAAGTTTCAACCACCACTTTTGGTGGCCTTTACTCAATATGGAGGATGATGAAAAATTCCATGACATAGAAGAAGTTGAATGTTGGGCAAAGTTTTGGGACTAAAGGATTTGAGCAATACAATCCCACCAAACTTGAAGAACACTTGCATGCAAGAACCTATTGCAAAGAAGACAAGAAAAAGAAGAGGCAAGGGTTTTGCTTTGAAAATATGGAAAATTATATTATTAGACTAAAAGAATAAATGAAATTTAAAAATGATCAATTCTTATGGAAGGAGATCGTATAACCTAAAAGGGAAACCCTAAGAGGTAAATGACATTTAATAATTACTATTTAATTATTAAATGAAAATGAAATTAGATAAAGGGAAATCTTAATAAGGTAGTAAAGGTAATTTAATAAATTAAATTAAAGTAATGATTTACTCTAACACCCCCCCTTAAGATGAGCAACAATGCAACTATAAACAAGGAATGAAAAAGTAAGGAAACTACAATGCTGAAAGTAAACTTGGGTCCTAGCAATAAGGCTTGATGATGTACCCAATCACAACCAAATCTCAATGAAATAGAGAAATAGGGAAAAACATGTAGGAAAAACCATTCCAAAAAGAGATGGCAAGAAAAGAAGGAAGGAAGGACTCATCACTGAGAACCTCCAAGGATAACTTCCTTCATCCCAATCATAAAACATAGCTAAAGGTACCATGAAGATGCAAAAGGTTTAGTGAAGATGTTTGCAACCTACTGAGCAATGGGAATGTACTCCAAGCTCAAAGAGCCATCCCGAATCAAATGTTTGATGAAGTGCGTGTGAAGCTCAATGTACTTGGTGCATTGATGCTCAACTAAGTTGTGAGAAATGCGTATAACGCTCTAATTATCACACCAAAGAAAGATGGGACTATCAAGATGAAATCCAAACTCTATCATCAATTGTTGAAGCCATAAAACCTCCTGAATAGCTTGCACAACTACCCTATACTCTGTTTCTATTGATGATAATGTGCGATCATGTTGCTTCTTGCAAAATCATGTGATAGGACCAAAATGAAGACAAAAAAAAAATACATGAGTAGACTTGCAATCATCAATATCACCAGCCCAATCTGACTGTGTAACCAACAATGTGAGGATCCCTTGATGTTTAGTGAACTCCACAACATGTAGTACCCCTAATGTACCTCAAGATACGTTTGGAATCTTTCCAATGACTCATGTGGATAATGTGAAAATTAGGAGACAAGTTCAACTCCAAAAGAAATATCAAGATGTGTGTGTGTTAGATACAAAAAACTACCCACAAGTTGTCTGTATAAAATGGAATCCACTGTAGTAGTGCAAGTGGTAGATAAAACTACACCCGACTATAAAGTTGTGGGAGTAGGCTTGCAATCAAGTGCTCAAAACAAATTGATACAATTATGAATATGTATTTCAATCATTATTTTTTTACTAATTTCAAACCTGCTACTTGTTGGTAAGATAATTGCTTAGATGATTTGAGTACTACATTTGTTTGATTGATGAAGAGGATTTGATCAAATGAGATAACAATAGAACCTAGAGAAAAGGTTGAGTTATGATATGGAAAACAAGTACAAGGATTAATTAAGAAAGTGATATTATTATGGATTGATAATTTACTTAAGGTTGCAAAGGATGGGTACATTGACTAAGTTTAGAAGAACATGTTAAATGAAGTATGTCTGTCAAGCTTAACAATTTGCATAGTAGGTGTCAAGAAAAGCTAGAGTAAGCCAACCAAAAAAATTAGTTGGAGCTAAGAAAAGTCAATTTTAGTGTAAGTCGAGTAAAGTCTAGTTGATGCCAAGCACTAATAAACTTTAGTTCATGCTGAGTGTTTGATAGTGGATGTTGAGCAATGCAGTAGTGTTGAGCATCAACAGCAAGTTAATGCCAAGTGTCAATAGTATGTGAAAGATTATAAATTTAATGGATCTGAGCTGACAAGTTTAATTTCTTGGATTGTGTGAACTATGTGGAAGATAAGCTTGATGAACTTGTGGCACAAAATTCAAGATGAACAATTTGAGGCAAATTCAAAGAGGATTGAAGGAGAAGTTTTTGTTGGAATTACAATAGGAAAGGTAAAATTTTAAGAGGGGGGAGTGTGAATCAGTGCTTCAAAATTTGACCCATTAAATATTCACCACACATCCATCTCACATATTCAACAAGTATCATGAAAAGAGTGTACATCTAAAGCATATAAACAAGTAAGCATTCATATTTATGATAGTAGATATAATTACCTAGAAACCCTCCAACGAGAAGGTAAAACTAGGGTGGGGATGACACCCACAAATCTTCACTACTACAGTAATAAAGTATATCCAATGAAGGTTACAATGTTTGATCATGAACCATGATCTACCCTATGAAAAGGTTTTCCATGTTAAAGGCTTATAGAGACTGTTAGGTCTTACCCTATTAAAGGATTTCAACACCCTGCTAAAAGTGTGCCTTGTTAAAGGACTTCAACTCACAATTAAGTAAGCACCTTGTTAGAGGATTTCAATATAGTTTGTTAGGACTACTCTATTAAGAGATTTAACTGATTCACCTATTAGAATGTCTCAACATTGATCCTGCGATTAGCATTCTATTTCTTGATGATAGATCACTTCTATCCTACTATGTACTTGATCTTTCTTGATTAGATGTCTCTCTATTGTTCACTATTTCCTTCCTTTGTTCTCCTTTAATTGATTCTACAATGCAATTCAGGTCATAATACCTTGGTCACCATGAATGTCCTAGTTTGTGCATGCAAAACTTTCCTTTATCAGTCATATATTCTCTTTCATGCACATAAAAAGTTTTTGGTTTGTCTTTCTTAAGAAGACCTAGGTGACTTAGGGTTAGGTATGAACCAATGGCTATGATTCATCCATTTTTCCACTTAAACCTTTCTTTTTCTTGATTGGATGCATATAATGCATAGGGATCCCAACTTAAGATTCATCCTTATCACCAAAATATTGTAATTCAATATGTAAGTCAGCTCAAAAATGGTTTACATAGTAGTTTGTGACAATACAAACAACTATGACAAAAGTTGTGTTACTCGACATCTAAAGTCCCTGATGCTCAGCATTTACTGATTTCAATATAGTGACTCAGCATTTGAATGACTTAGCATCCACTATTTTCTTAGCTCCTAGATCACTCAGCATATATTGTCTTCTTGTCACTTGAGTGACTCGACACTCACTATTGACTCAGCATGCTCTGACTTATAAATGGTGTACTTGATATATGCTACTTGTTTGGCATGAAGTAAGTAAATGACTTAAGTATATAGACACTCACTTGTCAAAACCAATCTGAGATCAACAATCTCCCACTTTGACATGAGTGTCAAAAACACTTGGTCATGCATTAATACTCTTATTCTTATGAGCATAACATAATATAACTAGTAAACTTCTATATAAAATTTCAAAAAAATCAAAATTTTGCAACAACTTATACCTCAAAAATCTTATAACTCCCTATGAGTTGTTTGATCTATTATGTACTCAAAATCTCAAAAACTTAGTCCTACTGAGTAGATTTATCTTAGTCGATACTCTTTCACTTGTTTACTGCTCACTCCCTTTACTCTTGTTCTCCCATGCTTGAATTCTTTCTCCCCCATCACTCTTACTCCCCCTTTTTGACACTGATGTCAATGGGTTATACACTAATAGTGTGTTTTTTCAAAAAAGATTTATGGACCTCAAGAATAATCTTAAGAGTGGCATCCTAATTGTTACAAGCTATCTCCAAAGACTTGATTTGGATGGCCAGCTTGACAGCAAGGTGTACTAGGCCATCTAATGTAGAAATATTGGGATCTTTCTTCATAAGAGTTTCTACATAGCCTAATTCCTTGTGTAGAATCTTCATATGAGGAATCAATGTACTCTAGATGCTTATCAGTTTAGCCCTTATGTTGGCTTCATCTACAGATAGTGGTGCTAACTAACTATGGGTTTGCAATAAGGTCCTGAAGTGTTTCTCACTTTGAGTTGGAGTCATGGGCAATTCAGCTCCGAATGTCTACATTTGACTTTCCAAGCTTAGGATGTGATTCCTTATTTCTTGGGTGAAGAGTTTAGGATTACACATTTTGGTGTACAGAGAGAAAATGTTCTCTAGTATCTTCTTCACACTATCTATCTTAGAACTACCAATGCAACTTGTGTAATTGTTATAACACTAGATATCTTATCATTCACTTTATGTTGAAACTTCTTCTCAAAACACTCTAATAATTTTTATCAGTATCAAGGTTTGTATCACTTAACTTTTCCACTATGTTAGTCAATTGTTCAATAAGTGGCTTTGTTTCATCTGGAGTAGAAAAATTGAATGCATCCAAGAAGATGTCTTTGATATCAAGAAAAGCTTTCTTCTACCTATGCTCCCTTCTAAGAAGTTCTTGATGTTTCTTTCTTTCTAGGGCTTCTTGAAGTATACCCATCTACTCAATTGTTATTGGTGCAAGATCAAACTTGGGCAATATGATTTCTTCATCTAGGCTAACATATCCATAGGTTATTACCTCTTCTACCTTAGATGAACTTGGACTTGTATCTGAGAATTGGAAAGGTGTTGCATCTGTGCTAAGCCTCTAAAGAGTGTAATTGGAAGGAGTGCTAGATTCTGGTAAAGCTACCAATGCTTGAATTTCTGCTAGCTTCTTTGGCTTGGGTGTCAAAACAGTCTCTTCAAGCTTGTCCTTTTCTACCTTATTGATTTGAATTGCACCTTGTTGTTGTGCTAGAGGTGCAAGTGAATCTACTTGACCTATTTGACTTTATTTTTCATTAGTGACTTGAGTTTCCATTTTATCCTCTCCAATTGTCTCAACCTTTTCTGTGGCAACTTTTGATACTTTTTTTGAGACTGGAGTGCCAACTGTGTGTGTACTAATAGTGCATTTTATTGTCTCCTTCCTCTAATGTTCAACCAAGGGTTGTGAAGGTTATACATTATTGACTTAAAGAGTGATTGTAGGTGGTTCTTTCATTTTCACCTCCTCCCTTGTAGTTATAGTCACCGATTTCTGAATTTCACCTATAGTTACCAATACAAGGTTGTCAAATAATTTGGCCTATAGTGTAAATTGGTCAAGTATTTTTTCAAGTCTTCCTCCATTAGGGGATTGATGTTCTAAACAATAGAATTAGAAACATCCTTTACTATAATAGTTTCAACATTTACACTTGTTACCTATTAAGGGCTGACACTTGGGATTTGTGTAGCTTGTACACTATGTTCTTGTTTCTGCTCTTCCTCAACTATTGCCTGATCATCTATGTTCATATCAGTACCTCCCTCAACTATGCCTTCTTTATTTTCATCATCTTCATCATCTTTGACCTCAATGGGTTCTTGTTCACCTTCTTTCACTATGGTTAGTCCATATGTGATCTTCCACATTTGTTTGGACTTGTGAACAACATCCTCAATGTTGTTCTATAGTATTCTAAATTCAAGGGATATTTGTTCCTTACTAAGTTCTAGCATAACTTGGGCAAGAGATGTCTCCCTAACTTTCCTTTCTAAGTTCAAACAATAATGCCATTTTTTCTCAACTCTTTAATATAATATTTTACGAATGTAGTTGGCAATTTCTAGAGAAACCTTCTTGAAATTTAGCCATTATGGCATATATTGCCTCCTCCACTTGATTCTTTTCAACTTTTCCAAGATTTTCAAAATCAATGTGAGTGAAACCTAATAAGTCAGCATTGTTTCTAACATTCTCATATAAGTTATCTAGATATGAAGATGGATTATGACTCACCAGCAAAAATTGGCTAATGTTATTAGATTTAGTTCTTTCCTCATTAGATTTGACCTAAGCTATTGGAATTACAATAGGAAAAGTAAACTTTTGTGGGGGGTGTGAATCAGTAGTTTAAACTTGGACCCATAAAACTTTCACCACACATCCATCTCAAGCATTCAATGAGTAAATTGAAATAACATATAAAACATATACATCTAAATCATATGAACATGTAAGCATTCACACACATAACACTAGATATGATTACCCAAAAACCCTCCAAGTGAGAAGGTAAAATTGGTGTGGGGATGACACCCACAAATCTTCACTACTGCAGCAATAAAGTGTATCCAATGAAGGGTACAATATTTTGACCATGAATCATGATCTACATTGTGAAAGGTTTGCCTTATTAAAGGCTTACAAAGACTGTTAGGTCTCACCTTGTTAGAGGATTTTAACACCCTATTACGAGTGTGCCTTGTTAGAGGACTTCAACTTACAACTAAGTAAGCACCCTGTTAAAGGATTTTATATGGCCTGTTAGGACTACTTTGTTAAGAGATTTGACTAAAATCATTTGTTAGAATGTCTCAACATAGATCCTGTGATTGGCACTTACTTGCCTAATGACAGATCACCTCTATACAATGTCTTCTTGATCCTTCTTGGTCAGATGTCTCAATGTTGTATCCTTTTCTCTATCATCTATTCTACTCTAACTGATTCTATAATTCACTCTCTCTTCATAAATTCTAAGTCACCTTGAATGCTCTATTCGCTCATGAAAACTTCTCTTCTTCACTCCTTCAACTTGTTACATACTCACTATTAAGAGTTTGGGTTTTCCATCCTCCTTAAGAAGACTTAGTGACTTAGGGTTAGGTATGAATCTATAGCTGAGATTCATCCTTTTTTCCACTTAATCCTTCCCATTTTCTAATTGGTTGCATGTCATTGCAAAGGGAATCCAACTATAGATTCATTTGTATCTCCAAAATATCATAATTTACCTTTAAGTCAACTCAAAAATGGTTAACATAGTTGTTTGTGCCTTTACAAACAAATATGTCCAAACTGTGTCACTCGACATCTAAAGTCTCCGATGCTTGGCATGTACTATTCTCTTTGTTGTGACTCGACACCTACATTGCTCAACATCAACTATTTACTCAGCTCCTAAATCACTCAACATGGTCTATCTACTTGACACTTGAGTGACTTAACACATGAGTGACTCGACACTCACTATAGCTCAACATGGTCTAATATTTACATGTTTTTCTTGGCATTCATTACTAGTTTGGCATGAACTAAGTAAATAACTTTAGTTTGTTGACACTCTCTTGTAAAAACCAATCTGAGATCAACAATATCCCCCTTTGACATGAGTGTCAAAAATTCTTGAATATACATTAATATCCTTGATCTCTCGAGCATAACATATTCATGACTTGGCTTAGATAAAAAACTTCAAAATTTCAAAATTTTTAATAACTTGTATACCTCAACAGTTGATAACTCCCTCTAAGTCAATATGTCTATTATGTAACCAAAATTTTGTGCTCCTTCTAACTAAGCGTGTCTCTGCTAATATACTTTGACTTCAATGCCTTGGTTTGCTAATACTCTCTTGTATACTTGCTCTTCCTTAACTGATATCTCACCATTTTTCTCTCTCTTTGTTTATTTCTCCCCCAAAAATATAAATCTCCCCCAATGATGTATCTCCCCCTTTTTTCTTATGCTCATCCTTTCTTATTCTCCCAAAAATATTTCTCCCCCCTTTTGACACTTATGTCAAATGGGCTATACACTGGTTGCGTGTTTGTCTTGGAAGGATTTATTAACATCCAAAATTTTATTGAGGGCTATATCCTAGTTATCACATGCAACATCCAATGACTTGAGTTGGATTGGAAGCTCGATGGCAAGGTGGACTAGACCATCTAAAGTAGAAAGATTGGGGTGTTTCTTTAGTATATTTTTAGAATAGCCTAGCTCCTTGTGCAATATTTCCATATGTGGGGTGAGGGTTGCTTGTATACTAGTCAATTTGGCTCTTATGTTAGAACTCATCTACTATTAATACAACTAATTGACTATGTGTCTGAAGCAATGTCCTAAAATGCCTCTCATTCTAAACTAGATTCATTGGTAGTCTTGCACCTAATGCAAAAATTTGACTCTCTAGACTCATAATGTGACTTCTAGTTTGTTGAATGAAGAGTGTTGGATTGCATAATTTTGTGTACAATGAGAAGATGTTCTCAAGTACCTTCTTTACATCCTCAACCTTAGTTTCCAATGCAACTTGTGTTAGTGCTATCTCACCAAATATTTTCTCATTCACCTTGTTTTGGAACTTCTTTTCTAACCATTCTAATAATTTGGCATTAGTATCAAGGTCTTCATTACTAAGCTTTTCCACTATATCTATTAACTATTCCATTAGTGGTTTGGTATCTTCAAGAGTTGGTAGACTAAATGCATCTAGAAAGATGTCTTTAATGTCTTGAAGTGCTTGCTTCTGCCTATGTTCTCTCCTAAGCATTTATTGATGCTTTATCCTTTCTAAGGCCTACTGTAGTATGCCTATTTGTTCTAATGTCATAGTATCATAATCATAGTTTTGTATAATAATTTCTTCATCAAGGCTTATATCTCTATAGTGAATTACCTTTTCAACTCTTGATGAACTTGGGCTTGGCACTGAGAATTGCAATGGAATAGCTTATATGCTCAACTGCTAAAGAGTTTGTGTGGAAGGAGTGCTAGATGCTAGTAAAGCTGCTAGAGCTCGAATGGAAACTTGTTCCTTCACCTTAGGTGTTAGCTCGCTCTCTTTAGGTTTGCCTTGTTCTCTCATTATGAGTTGACTTGTACTTTTCCCTTGTGCTATAGGTATAAATAAGTCTACCTAACCTATTTCTTGCTATCCTATAGTGGTGGCTTGTTCTTCTATTGCCTTCTTCTCAACTGTATCAATCTTGGTAGATGTAGCTTCTAGAATTTGGACCAAAGGTTGTACATTAGTGACTGAAGGGATGCTAGAAGGTGGTTCTTGTGGATTCACCTTTTCCCTTGCAAAATTAGTCACTAACTTTTTTATTTCATCTATACTTACCAAAACTGGATTGCCACAAAGTTTGGCTTGCAATGTAGACCAATCTAATATCTTCTTTAAATATTCTTTAGTAAGAGGATTGATGTTTTGAGTTGATAGATCAAAGACATCCTTTATAGTTATTCTTTTAGTTCTCTCAGTTGTGTCATGTGGAGACTAACACTCGACAATTGTGTGTCATGCACACTTTGTTCTTCTTGCCACTCAGGCTCAACTATTTCCTTGTCATCTTCTTTCATTTATGTTTCTCCCCAACAATATCACCTTTGTCATCATCTTCTTTATCATCATCTTTAACCTTTGAAGGTTTAGGTTCTCCTTTCTTTACTGTGGTTAACCCATAAATGAGTTTCCATATCAGTGTTAATTTCTTGATAACATCCTCAATATTATTTTGTAGAATGCTAAAGGCTCTAAATTTAGGTCTGAACCTAACTACATATTTCTTTATAGCTTTAGCAATTTGTCCCTTAGTTAATTTAGGCATTACTTGGGCTAGTGTGGTCTCCCTAATTTGTCTTTCCACATTTAGACAATAGTGCTATTTTTGCTCACTATGTCATATAGACTCTTAGGTACAGATCTGGAAAATTCTAGTCGTGTTGTCTTGAATTTTTACATCATGGCATATAGAGCCTCTTCCACTTGGTTTTTCTCCTCTTTACTCAATTTATCAAAATCAACATGACTAAAACCTAATAGATCTTCATTTTTCTTAACATTTTCACATAAATTTTCAAGATCTAAGAGAGGATTCTTGCTTACCACCTTGAATTGGGTGTTGTCATCTACCTCTATTTTCTCTTCTTCAGAATTTGGTTGTGCCACATACTTTCTTCTTGGTCTCTTTTTCTCTTGACCTCCTTGTTTTGTTTTCTTTCTTTTCTCCTTGTCCTTTTTTGTAGTAGCACGTGTGTTGGCTCTTGTTGTAGGTGCAATAGGCTTTTCTTGGCTTGGTTTAACAATTTTCTTAGCCTTTTCCATAGGTTGTTCCTTGGCCTTCCTCTTCTTTTTCTTGATAGGAGTAGGTGCTTCCTCGACTTCTTTTCCCTTGGTACCTTCAGTTTCCTCCTCTTCTTTATCTTCTCCCATGCCCTATGTCAATGCAAGAGGTTCTTGTGCTTGAGTTCCTTCTTCCTCTTCATCCTTTTCTTCTTCTTTCTCTTCCTCCTTGACACCCTCTCCAAATTTGGCTTTTAGTTTCTTCACTATCTTTTCCTTTTTCTTCATGGTAGAGGAAAACTTTAATTCCATGGTAATCTTGGACTTTACCATCTCATAGTTCCCAAAAACTTTTGTTTTTTTGTCTACCTCTTTTGATAGTAAGGTTGTGATGGTTGTAGAGGCTTCATCCACATTTATTTCATAGCCTAAGAGTCTCAACCATCTTACCCTTGGTGTGGCAACTTCTACAAATGTATAATCAGCATCCACAAGAAAACATACATCATTATAATGTTTTTCAACTAAATATACTGGTATCCTTAGTCTCTCCTTCATTGAGTTTTTGAAATCTTCAAAGTAACTAGTAATTAAGGATTCAAAATTCTCTCCTAGCTACTCAATGTACTCACCAATCTATACTGCAATTGATTTGTTGGTCTTCCATCTAATAGTACCAAATGAGGGGAATGTTTTTTGTACATAAAAGAATATACAAATCAATATAGAGCCAAATTTACAATTTGCACTCTTAGATTTCCTGATTGCTCCAAGGTTCTCTATTAGTTGTTGCAATTGTAGCTCTGTTAGATCATATGTATGATCTTTCTTGACAATCTTCTATCCAACATCCATAGATATACAAGGTACACTATTCAATCTACTAGATTGATATAACTTGTGTGATATAACCCTTATAGAAAAGTTACTAAGAGGACCAATGATTATGTCTATTGCCATACCTCTTTTATTCTAGATAGCTCCAGTATTCTTCTTAATTACTTCCTTCAAATAACTTCTTAGTGTCTTAGGCAAATCTAGGGTTGGATAGCTAGTAACCCTATGGATTATTCTCTTAGTGATTTTTAATAGGTCCACTCTCTAGCCATAAGGAACCATCATGAATTTGGCTAAGCAATATTCATATCCACTCTGTTTTAAACACATTTGGAAAATCTAGGGATCGTATTAGTCCCTTTCTTTCAATGATTTTGAACTCTTCTTTGAAAACACCATTATCACATAGCTTTTTATATGCCTTCCTAATCCCCATGTCACCAATGCTACCTATCTTGTAGTTATAACATTTTCTCACATCTTGAACCATTATTACATTCGACAGAATCATCGATAATGCACTAGAAGGGTCTTGTTTATATGCAATGTCAAGAATAGCTTTGAAAATGGGTTGCTTAACTTCATTACTCACTAATTGAACATTCAAAACTTCCTTCCCTTCAATATTCTTTGAACTCAATGCCATTGTGTGAAACTAGGGTTTATGAAAATTAAACTGTGTAGCTCAACTCTTGATAAATACCTTGTGAAATCTGATGAACTACTATGAGATCACTACTAGAATCTTTTCAACTACTTTGAATGAATTTCTAGATCACTTTCTTCTTTTCTCTTTCTTGAATTTGAAACGATGAAAAATGAGCTAAAATTTGATCAAATACCCTTTAAAACCCTTGCATTTAATGCTAAGTGCTTACACAACTGTAAGCTCGATATCAATCAATTTTAGGCTCACTCGGCATCCATTGATATTTTCATCACTCAACAAACACTACGAGTTCAATATCAACTAGCTAGATTGCTAGCTCAACATCTTCTAGCATTTCACTTGGCATACATAGGAAATATTTTGTGTTTGGCAACAACATGAAAAACTTAAAGATTTATCTCGAATTTCTATCAACATTTTGCATCTTAATTCATGCTAATGTAATTTTTTCAGTACTATCTCCTTTTTGGAAATAACGTATGATATAGCCTTTAAATATTAGTCCCACATAACTCTTGATTTCCTAGTTTGATGAAGTGTGATCACCTGATCCATTAGGTTAAGTGATCCCTTCTCCATTTGATGTGCTACAATCAACTTTCTTTTTCCATGTCTTTTTCATCTCATCTTTGATGTGTTCAACATCTGCCTTGCCTTTTCCTTTATCAAATTCACAACTTGGTGCCTTTGAACTAGTTGGACAATACCTAAAAATGTGACTAGTCTTCAAATAGCTAAAACATGTGGTTTGGCTCAACCAGCTTTGGTAATTTTCTCTAAAGTGTGTCCTAATACAATTCTTAGGAACGTGTCTATATTCTTGACAAAAATGATAGCTATATCTTGTATTATAATCCCAATCATAATAGTTGCCATTGTTCCTTACCTTTGTTTGCTTATTTGATTCCTTACCTTTGTTTTCTTATTTGATTATCATATGGGTTTGCATATGCATTCAAAAGCTCTATGTGCATACTTCTGATAGTTGTAACAATATCCTCTAAATCTTTAAGTATGTATGGTCTTAGTTCTGCATTCATGTGCCTAATGACCTTGTTTGTTGTACTAATGATAATGAATCATGTTATTAGGCTTGAAATTTTGATTTGTAGTCTTGCTCCTACACATATTAGTAGTATGTCCTTTCTTACCACAATTATGACAAGTAGGTTTGGAGTTCTTACCTTTTTTGATCCTTTCTTCTGCATTTTTGGATGATTCTCCTTCTTTCAGTGCTTGTATATCCCAGTCCAGATGTGTCATTATTGGATTTAGGGGATCTCAATAATTTCTAAAAGTATTTAATGGCTTCGTTTGCTTTGTTGAAACTTTCAGCAAATCCCTTTTCTCTCTTTAGGTCATTCTATAATTGTTCATTCTACAACTTCAATATAGTGATCTCAATGTCTTTGACATTTAGTTCATAGTTGGCATTCATAATTTGACTTAGAGTATCCAATTACATGTTGAAAATCTTTGTTAGATCTATTGAATTCTCTTCCAGTCTGTTGGTCAGAATTCTTTTGTCTTCTTTAATCATGGCTTTGTCTTCCATAGCTTTCTTCTTTTGTTCAACCACTTCACATAGCAGTATGGCTTGTGATTCTTGTTGTATTTTGAGATTGGACTCTATTCTTTTCCATTGGATCTAAAACTCTTACATCAAATTCATTGGAGTCTCCATCTGCAAATAGCTTAGTAGTGTCTATCTCTTTGTATTGTGTGTCATTCTCCACAATAAAAAATTCTTTCCTTCTCTTCAAGTAATTCTTTAGGTCTTCTCTTGCTTGATTTAGTTGATGTAGTATGAGATGTATTTTAATCTCCTGGTTCTCAATGGTCTTTCTCAACTTGCAGACTTATGTTTTAAGATCATTCCTCAAAGCTCTAATACCAATTGTTGGAATTACAATAGGAGAGGTAAATGGATGGGGGGCGGAGTGAGGGTGTTAGGATTAAACCACAAATAGAAATGAAAATTACATGCAAATATAACCAATAACAAAAAATAATAGATCACATAGAAAAGAACACAAGGTACCAAGATTTAACGTGGTTCACCCAATCCCTAGGCTACGTCCACCAAATAGTAAGTCCAATATTTTTATGATCCAGTGATTACAACCTAATTACAATTTGTAATCCCTTATAGATTAATACTGCTGCAAGAACCAATTTTGCTTCACACCTTATGAAACAATCTCTAACCCTAAGCCCTTTCATACAAGTATTTTAATCGCTTTTAGGGTTATAATTAATAATTACATGTTGGCCCAAAATCGTAACAAAATAGGGCCCAAAATTATTTTTCTTGGAAAACCCCAAAGAATTTATGAAGTATGTACAGTACTTTCTTGGTCAGTCACCACAATCTAACAATCTCCCACTTGGGGACTAATCAAGCTCCACACTAAACAACAATCTCCCACTTGGAGATTTATCCTATAGCAATACCACTACCACATGGGACTCCCACTAGATCAAACCACCCTGGACTCTACTGTTCTTTTATTCATATTCAATCTAGAAGACCAATCGAAGCTTAAGAGGAGTTTAGCTTCTCCCTTGTTACTACCTTTGTCAACATATCTACTGGATTGTCATTGGTATGTATCTTCTCTAGCTTTAACTGTCCATCCTCCAAAACTAACCAAATGAAATGGTACCACAATTGTATGTGTTTGGTCTTTGAATGTAGAGCTGAATTCTTTGCAAGATGAATGGAACTCTGACTATCTGTGAACAAATAATTATCCTTCTAAGGATGTCCCAATTCTTGCAAGAAAAATTGAAACCATATCATCTCCTTGGCTGCCTCTATAGTAGCTACATACTCTGCCTCTGTAGTGGACAAAGCATTAACCTTTTGTAACCTAGAAACCCAACTCACGGCTGCCCCACCAATAGTAAAGATGTAACCTATAGTACTCTGCTTGGTATCAATATCCCCTGCCAAATCTAAGTCAACATAGCCCTACAAATCAGTAGTAGAGCCTCCAAAGTGTAAACACTTATTGGATGTTCCTCTCAAATATCTGAGAATCCATTTGATTGCATTCCAATGCTCAATTCCTAGATGACTCATATACCTGCTATCAACTCCCACTGCATGTGCAATATCTGGCCTAGTACATACCATAGCATACATCAAGCTTCCTATATTTTGAAGCATAGGGTACCTTGAACATCTTATTCTCCTCTTCTTATGTCTTGGGACACATCTCCTTAGTCAACTTCAAATGACCAGGTAAAGGTGTGCTGACAGTTTTAGCATTCTCCATAGAGAAATGTTGCAACATCTTCTCAAAATAATCAACCTAAGATAGCATCAATGTTCTATTTTTCCTATCTTTGCAAATCTTCATACCAAGGATTTGTTTTGCTGCCCCCAAATCCTTCATAGCAAATGCATGTGCTAATTGACTTTTTAGCCCCTTAATGTGATCCATGTTAGACCCAGCTACAAGCATATCATCAACATATAAACATTAAATAATGTAGCTATCATCATCTAATCACTTAAAGTAGAGACAATGATCTAAATGACACCTACTGTAACCATGCTCATGCATAAAATTGTTAAATTTCAGATACCGTTGCCGACGTGTTTGTTTCAAGCCATATAAACTTTTCTTCAATTTTCACACTAAGTTCTCCTTACCTTTGAATGCAAATCTCTATGGCTGAGCAATATATATCTCTTCATCCAAATCACCATGAAGGAAGGTTGTTTTAACATCCAACTACTCTAAATGCAAATCTTCAATAGCCACTAGACTTAAAACAATATGGATAGAAGTCATTTTAACAAAAGGAGAAAATATCTCATCAAAATCAATTCCCTTTTTTCTGTGCAAATCAACAAAGAGTTCATTTCATCTTTCATTGCAAACTCCCAATGAATCTTAGTATCCACCTACATAGCTTCATCATAACTTTCAGGTTCACCAGCATTAGTAAGTAAAATAGAATACAAAGAGGGAGAAAATCTTTCTGGAGGTCTAATTTTCCTTGTTGACCATCTAACATTCATCAATGTATGTGGTATTTGTTGTTGTGGTTGTTGCACATCATGAGGAATGGCTAGAACATTAGCTTTTGGAGTATCATCCAACACTACATAATCATTTTCTTTCTTCTCATGTTGCTGCAACAGATCTTTGTACAACACTTTCTCATTGAATATGACATCCTTGCTTCTTACAATTTTATGATTTTCAAAATACCAAATCTTATATACAAACTCATTAATTCCATATCCAAAAAATATACATTTCTTTGACTTAGCTTCTAGCTTGGTTCTATTTTTAGAATCTATGTGAGCAAATGCTTCACAACTAAAGGTTTTGAGAAAAGAATAACTCACTTTCTTACTAGTCCATGCCTCCTCTGGAATACCATAGCCCAAAGGAGTAGAGGGACCTCTATTTATCAAATATACAATAGTATTGACAACCTCCACCCACATGTGTAAGGGCAACCTAGCATGCAACCTCATGCTCCTTGCACATTCCATTATAGTCCTATTCATGCATTCAACCACTCAATTTTCATGTGGAGTCCTTGAAATACTTTTCTATCTACAAATACCATTAGTGGAGCAATAATCTTCAAATTCATGGCTACAATACTCACCACTATTATTAGATATGAGACATTTTAATTTTTTAGCAATCTCATTTTCAACCAAGCATTTCTATTTCTTAAAAGTTTGAAATACATCAGATTTCTGTCTAAGGAAATAAACCCATACTTTTCTAGTTGTGTCATTAGTAAATGTAACATAGTAATGAGAGCCACCAAGGGAAGATACCTGAGCCGGTCTCCATACATCGGTATGCACAAGCTCTAATTTCTCCCTTTTATTTTCCTTCCTAGTCTTTGCAAAGCTCACTATCTCTTTTTTTTTTCCATACACACAACTTTCATAGAAATCCATATTAACACATTTCAAACCTAGTAAAACTTCCTTTGAGTGAAGTTCTTTCATACCTTTCTCACTCATGTGCCCAAGTCTGTTGTACCACAACACTGTATTAGAATCTACAATAGCTATTTGTTTTCCCTGCTCAACTACAACAATTGTTCTTTAACATTCATTTTTCTCTGAAACAATTAAAGTAGAAGGAACAATATGACTTGTACAAAGATATAAGGTTCCTACTTTCACACCTTTTGCTACTACAAGGGAACCTTTTGAAACCTTCCAATTTTTATCATTAAAAGTAACTACACAACCCTCATCATTGAGTTGCCTTGCTGAAATTAAATTCCTACTCAGCCTTGGAACATGTCTTACCTCATTTAGTAGCCAATGATTCCCATTTTGCAACTTAATCTTAATTTTTCCCTTTCCAACAATCTGATAGGGTTCATTATCCCCTAAATAAACAAGCCCAAAATCCCCTTGGACATAATCAATGAAATAATGTCTATGAGGTGTAGCATGAAATGAAGCACCAGAATCTAAAACCCATGAATCATCAACACTTGCTAAAGATAGAAGAAAAGCATCCTCTTTGGATTTGTTACTTACCACATTTGCCTCTTTGTCTCCATCTAATTTATCTCCTTCATTTTTCTTTTGATTCCAACAATCTTTCTTTTTGTGCCCTAGTTTCCCATAGTACCAGCAGTCGTTCGGTCCTCTCGATTGAGACCTCCTCCCCTTTGACTTTCCTCTTGATTTCCCATGATTTCCAAAATTACTTCCTCTCTCATTTGTTCTGCCCCTGCTTTGTGCATTCAAAGCATTTCCTAATGTAGATCCACCTAAGGTTTTCCTATGAGTTTGACATCATCATATTTTAGGGTACTAGATCCAAGAATAGAATTACTCATAGCCATTATCCAAGCCCATTCTAGCTTTCAAGAAAAGAACATAAAATAAAGAGAGCCCTAATTTCTTCTTCAAAATTGATACCCACAGAAGATAACTAACTAGTAATAGTATTAAATTCATTTAAATCATCTATAACAGATCCACCTTCTGCCATTTTCATATTAAATAAATAGTTCATGAGAAATACCTTATTTGAAGTGGAGGGCTTTTCATACAGTGTCACTAGGGTTTTCATCAATTCTTTTGTCGTCTTTACTTTTGTAATATTAAATGCCACTGATGGTGCCAGGCATAATCGAATGCTTTCAAGTGCCTTTTTCTCGAAAAGATCCCATTCATCATTTGACATAGATCCCCAATTCTTGGCTTTGCTTTCCAACGACTTCCATAAATCATTCTAATACAAATAATCTTCCATTTGAATCTTCCATAACTAGAAGTTCTACCCATTAAACTTATCAACCCTTGGCTTACCCTCATTTTCCATTGCTCCCACTCAACTGTGAGACTCTCACTCAATCGTGAAATTTTCCTACAAAGGATAACTGAAAAAAAACTAGGCTCTGATACCACTTGTTAGGATTAAACACAAGGCACCAAGATTTAACGTGGTACACCCAATCCCTGGTCTACGTCCACCAAACAGCAAGTCCAATATTTTTATGATCTAGTGATTACAACCTTATTACAATCTGTAATCCCTTACAACTCAATACCCTTGCAAGAACCAATTTTGCATCACACCTTATGAAACAATCCCTAACCCTAAGCCCTTTTATACAAGTATTTTAACCACTTTTATGGTTATAATTAATATTAACATGTCGGCCTAAAATTTTGATAAAATAGGGCCCAAAGAATTTATGGAGTATGTATAGTACTTTCCTTATCAGTCACCACAATCTAACAGGGGGGGGTGAGTCAATAGTTTAAACTTGAACCCATAAAACTTTCACCACACATCCATCTCAAGAAATAATATATAAAGAAAATACATCTAAATCATATGAACATGTAAGCATTCACACACATAACACCAGATATGATTACCGAGAAACCCTCCAAGTGAGAAGGTAAAATTTGTGTGGGGATGACACCCACAAATCTTCACAACTACAGCAATAAAGTGTACCTAATGAAGATTTCAATGTTTTGACCATGAATCATGATCTACCCTGTTAAAGGTCTAACCTATTAAAGGCTTACAAAGACTGTTAGGTCTCACCTTGTTAGAGGGCTTCAACTTACAACTAAGTAAGCACCCTGTTAAAGTATTTTATATAGCCTGTTAGGACTACTATGTTAAGAGATTTGACTAAAATCACCTGTTAGAATTTCTAAGCATAAACCTTGTGGTTGGCACTTGCTTTCCTTATTATAGATCACCTTTATGCAATGTCATCTTGATCCTTCTTAATTAGATGTCTCAATGTTGTATCCTTTTCTGTATCCTCTGTTATGCTCTAACTAATTTGAAATTCAGTCTCTCTTCATAACTTCTAAGTCACCTTGAATGCTATGTTCACTCATGGAAACTTCTCTTCTTCACTCCTTCAACTTCTTACATAATCACTATTAATAGTTTGAGGTTTTCATCTTCCTTAAGAAGACTTGGTGACTTAGGGTTAGGTATCAATCTACGGCTGAGATTCATCAATTTTTTCACTTAATCCTTCCCATTTTTTGATTGGCCACATGTGATTGCAATGGGAATGAAACTATAGATTCATCCTTATCTCCAAAATATCGTAATTTACCTTTAAGTTGGCTAAAAAATGGTTTACATATTTGTTTGTGCCATTACAAAAAAATATGTCAAAACTATGTCACTCAACATCTAAAGTCTCTGATGCTTGACATGCACTATTCTCTTTGTTGTGACTCGACACCTGCATTGCTTGACATCCACTATTTACTTGGCTCTTAAATCACTTGGCATGGTCAATCTGCTTGGCACTTGAGTGACTCAGCACATGAGTGACTTGACACTCACTATTGCTCGACATGGTTTAATATTTACATGTTGTGCTTGACATGCATTACTAGTTCAACATGAACTAAGTAAATAACTTAAGTGTGTTGAGACTCACTTGTCAAAACCAATCTGAGATCATCATGAGCAACATATTTTCTTCTCGATCTTTTCTATGCTCCACCTTCTTGCTTTGTAAGCTTGGCTTTTTCTTTAGCCTTTTTTTTAGTGACATAGGTATTGGCCCTTGTTATAGGTGTTTTAGGTTTGGGTTGGCTTGGTTTAGCAATCTTCTTAGGTCTTGTCACTACTTGTGCTTTTGACTTTCTCTTCTTCTGATAAATGGGAATAGGTGCTTCTTTGGCTTCTTCTTCCTTGACACCTTCTGTAGTCTCTATTTATTTCTCCTACTGATCCTCACCCTATATTTGTGCCAATGTGAGTGGTGCTTGAATCTAAGTGCCTTCTTCTTCTGTGTCCTCTTCTTCTTCATCTTTTTCCTTAGCACCTTCACCAAATTTTTCTTTTAGTTTCTTTACTAATTTGAGATCAACATATTTTCTTCTAGGTCTTTTCTATGCTCCACCTTCCTACTTTTTAGGCTTGGCTTTTTCTTTAGCTTTCTGTGCAATGACACATGTACTGGCCCTTGTTGTAGGTGTTGTAGGTTTGGGCTGGCTTGGTTTAGCAATCTTCTTAGGTCGTTTCACTACTTGTGCCTTGGCTTTTCTCTTCTTCTGATCAGTGGGCATAGGTGCTTCCTTGGCTTCTTCCTCGATACCTTCTATAGTCTTTGTTTATTCCTTCTGTTGATCCTCACCCTATCCTTATGTCAATGTGAGTGGTGCTTGAATCTGAGTGTCTTCTTCCTCTTCATCTTCCTCCTTGGCACCTTCACCAAATTTTTCTTTTAGTTTCTTTATCAATTTATCCTTATTTTCTATGATAGAGGCAATCTTCAAGTCCATAGTAATCTTTGATTTGGCCAACTCATAATTACCAAAAGCTTTGGCATTTTTTTCCACTTCTTCTATAAGTAATGTTGTGATTTTTGTAGAGGCTCAACAACATTAATTTGATAACCTAATGGCCTTAGCCATCTCACTCTAGGAATTTCTGCCTAAACAAATGTGTGATCAACATCAACTAGAAAACAAACATCATCATAATGTTTTTCCACTAATGACACTGGAATCTTTAATCTCTTCTTCATGGATTGTTTGAAATAAAAAAACTAGTCATTACTAACTCAAAATTTTTACCTAATTGTTCAATGAATTCTCCTATTTGAATTGCAACAAGGCTATTTGTCTTCCATGCAATAGTATAAAATGTGTTTTGTACATAAAAGAAGATACATACCAAAATAGATTCAAATTTACATGGAGCACTCTTTGTTTTCCTTATTTCTCCTAGCTTTTCAATCAATTATTGCAACTGCAACATAACAAGATCATATGTATGATCCTTCTTCACAATCTTGTAGCCCATATCCACTACAATATAGGGGACACTATTCAATCTACTTGATTGATAAGACTTATGTGCAATTATCCTTACTACAAAAGCTATCAGAGGATCTATGATTGTGTCTATGGTCATTCCTCTCTTGTTCTACATAGCCCTTGTGTTCTATTCAATAACTTCTTTGGACTCACTTCTCATAGCCTTTGGTTGATCTAGGTTTGGATACTCTATTATCCTATGAATTATCCTCTTTGTGATTTTGATTGGTTCATTATCTAACCACACTGAGCTATCATGAATTTTATTCAAAATAATCTTGATCCACTCAGTTTTGAAAACGTTGGAGAAATCTAGGGCACAAGTTAACCCTTTCTTTTCTACAATATTAATTCTTCCCTCAACACCATATTTTCACATAATTTTCCATACGCTTCTCTAATTTCCATGTCATCAATACTACCAATCTTACAGTTATAACACTTTTTGACATCCTAGATCATTAAAAAAATTAGTGGTATCATAGTTAGCAAACCAGAGGGATCTTGTTTGTATGCTATGTCTAGAATGGCCTTGGAAATGGGTTGTTTTATCTCATTGCTAACTAACTAAACATTTAAAACCTATTTTCCCTCTACCCCTTTTGCTTTTAAAGAACTAGATGCCATTTTATAAATCTAGGGTTTATGAAATTTGAAATAGCATAGCTCAACACATGATAAATACCCTGTAAATCCTAATGAAATGATGTCAAATAGCTGCTCAAATCTCTTGTAAACACTACAAATGAAATTTCTAGATTGCCTTGATCTCTTCTTGCATTCTCTCAAATTTAAATGATGTTGAATGAGTAGAAATTGATCAAATAACTCTTTAAAATACTGCAATTAATGCTAAGTGCTTACACAGCTGTAAGCTTGATATCAACTAATTTCTAGACCACTCAACATCCACTTGTCTTTCTATTCATTTAGAAACCTTTAGAAGCTCGGCATCAACTATCCAATCTATTAGCTTGGCATTGACTAGAATTTCACTCGACAACCATAGGAAACTTTTCATGCTCAACAGTAACATGAAAAACTAGCAAAACTTAAAGATTTTTCTTTGATTCCTAATAACACCTTGCATATTTATTCATGCTTATGTAATCTTTCTATAACTAAATCCTTTGGAATTTATGTATGATATACCTTTTAAATATCAGTCCCACATACCTCTTGATTGCTTAGTTTGATGAGGTGTGATCACCCGACCCATTGGGTGAAGTGATCTCTTCTCCACTTGATGTGTTTCAATCCCCCTTTCTCTTCCATGTCTTGGTCATTTAATTTCTAAAATTTTCAATATCTACCTTGCCTTTTTCTTTATTGAACTCACAACTTGGTGCCTTTGACCTTGTTGGATAATATCAACTGATGTGACCAGTCTTCAAATAGCTAAACCATGTGGTTTGACTCAACCACCTTTTGTAGTCACTCTTAAAGTGTGTTCTAATACAATTATCAAGAATATGTCCATTCTCTTGATAGTAGTGACAACTATACCTTGTATTGTAGTCCCAATCATAAAAGTTGCCATTATTTTTTACCTTTGCTTGCTTGTTTAATGACCATGTTGGGTTGGATCTACACTCAAAAGATCTATGTCCATACTTCTAACAGTTGTAATAATATCCTTCAAATATTTGAGTGTACATGGTCTTGTTTCTACATTAATGTGCCTAATGACCTTGTTTGTTGCACTTATGGTTGTGACTCATGCTCTTCTATTTATCATTTTGATTCACAGTCTTGCTCCTGCATACATTGGTAGTATGTCCTTTCTTACCATAATTATGGCAAGTAGGTTTGGAATTCTTACCTTTGTTACTCCTTTCTTCAGCACTTTTTGATGATTCTCCTTCTTCAGTACTTGTGTATCCCAATCCAAATGTATCATTGTTAGATCTAGGGAATTTCATCAATTGTTCAAAGTACTTGATGACTTCACTAGGTTTATTGAAACTTTCAGCAAAATCCTTTTCTCATTTTAGGTAATTGCTCAACTTTTCATTCTTTAACTTTAGTGTTGTTATCTCAATGTCCTTGGAATTTAGTTCATAGTTGGAATTCATTATTTGACCGAAAGTTTCTAAATGCATGTTAGCTATCCTGGTCATCTCTGATGGTCTATCTTCCAATCTGCTGGTCAAAACTCTTTTTTTATCTTAAATCGTGGCTTTATCTTCCACTACTTTATTTTTCTTTTTGGTTACCTCACATAGTAATACGGCTAGTGATTCTTGTTCTATCTTGAGATTTCTAATTTCTTCAGCTTGGGTTCTATTCTTTTCCATTAGATCTGCAATCATTGCATCAAATTCATTAGAGTCTCCATTTTCAAATAGCTTAGTAGTGTCCATCTCTATGTTTTGTGTGTCATTCTCCTCAATGGTAATTTTCTTTCTTCTTTTCAGTGATTTATTTATATCATCTGTTGCTTCATTCAACTAATGTAGAATAAGTTTTTATTTCAATTTCCTGATACTCAATGATCTTTCCCAACTTGTAGACTTCTATTTTGAAGATCTTTTCTTAAAGCTATAAAGCTTCTCTTTTAGAGAACCAACACTATGATACCAATTTTTGGAATTACAATAGGAAAGATAAACTTCAGAGGGTGGGGGGGTGGTGAATCAATGCTTCAAATTTTGACTCATAAAATATTCACCACACATCCATCTTGCATATTCAATAAGTAAACTAAAATATCATAAAAAGCATGTACATCTAAAGCATGTAAACATGTAAGCATTCACACATATGACACGAGATATGATTACCTAGAAACCCTCCAATGAGAGGTAAAATTGGGGTGGGGATGACACCCCCAAGTTGTTAGAGCTTAAGTGTGTGAAAGCCAAGTAGAAGGGAGGACTAAAAATGGAGATCTATAATCTACAAAATGAAGTTGTAATTTGTTATCAGATCAAGCCTCACAGTTACTTTCTAATCATTGTATTAGTCTAGGGTAAATTGTTTGGATTAAGGTTGACCTAACAGTCATTTGTAAATCCTTTAATATGGTGACATTCCAAGTGAATGATCTAAAGTCCTCTAACAAGGCTCACTCAAATAGGGTGATTAAAATCCTTTAACCAAGTCACACTTAACAGTGTGCATTGTAACCTTTAACAGGGTTGGCCTTTCATAGGGCATCACTTTGGAAGAGTGAGAATGAGTAGCATGTTACTAGTGGTTTTTCCCAAATTAAGTTTCCATATTAAATCATTATGTCAAATGTGTTATTGAATCTATTATGTTTGATGCTTACATTTCTACTAAGTTGATTTAACAATAACCTACAAGTTTAAGTGATTGTATGATCTAATGGATGCATGCATGATGAAAATGTTTTATGAATATGGGTTCACTAAGTTGTGAAAAGTTTTATTTGTATATCTGGACCTTGGATAACTGATTCACCACCCCCCCTCACTCTCAATTATTTTAAAGAATTCCAACAATTAGAATCAGAGACATTTGATTAAAAGGACTAGTTTGAAGGCACTAGAAGGAAAAAGATCAAGATGTAAAAAAGAGAGGTACCCAAGCTTAATAGAGATAAATTTTCTAGATGGAAATGTTTGATGAAGCTACACCTAGGAGATCTTCGAGATCATGCACAATCTACCATCACCATATAGAGCATGTTTGTAGTGCCTCTCCCATTTGACTTCTGTAAGTCATTCTGATGGATGCAACCTTGTTGATCTTTTGTTGTGATGGATCATGATTGTGACCATGAGTGGTCTACACCGTCGAGGTGTTTGGATTTACATTTTTGTATCAGCTGCTTTGATTATGCTTTTGACTGATCTATGAGATTATGATATGATTTATGGTTCACTAAGGTTTGTGCCAGTGCTTACCAGGATCGATGTGGTATCATGAGGTTGTTCCGTGATTACCTTGAGATGTGTGCAGAGATTGCACTATGTACTTTTTACTATGCTACATTGGACTAGGTTCCTATAGCAGTGGTTAGTCATGTTTGTGACTGTGTTTACTTATGTGTTTTAAGTACCCTTTTGTTTTTCTTTTATCAACCATTATTAAATGCTTAAATAATTATAAATGGATTGCCCATTTGGATTATTTGGTTATGTGCTGCAAACATTTACCTTGTTATATTTTGATCTAAGAGATATATGTTACTTATGTGATGTTTTATATTTAAGAGGACCTGAGGGTTAGATGTTATACTTTGATTTCAGTATCATAGATTTTAGACTACTATGTTGTTCAATTGATCATATTGCATAATGATGCCATTTTGAGATGACAATGTGTTTTATGATGATATCTGGTTATCTGGTACTTGGACATACCTCTGATTATGTTAGGTGATGGATTTAATGCTATGGTTATTTACTTCATTCCTACGTTGTCATGCTTTATGCGAATGTGAGTGATGTAAATATATTATTTTAATATAATTAAATAAATGATTAAATTAGGTGATTTAATGCATTTATTACTTCAATTATGTTATTATATGCAATTGCACTTGATCGTGTTGTTTAGTGTGCAAGATTTATATCCCTGGCAGTGGCACATGGAGTTAGTGATTCAGCCATTCATATTTTGCCAATGTCATCCTTGTATGGTCAATGTATCCTTATTTTAAATGTTTAAATCAAACCTTTTGGTGATTATTAAATTTGAACTCATTAGCATTATGTGATTAGACTAGTGAGCATGTCTGTGCATTTAGAGTTTCACATTGTCGCGAAAGTTGTTAAGAAAATTTATGTGTTTATGAGTTTTTAGACTTTTAAATTGATTTATACTAATTTTTGGCAGCTTTACCATAGATGAATTCCTATTTCTAGGAATAGCCTATTTTCATTTGGGTCGATTCGGTGTTTAACTAGGTTGGTTGGTTATTTTTCCTAATCGATTATTGATTTGAAAAGTGAATAAATATCCAAAAAAAGAATTTAATTCCTCACTTCTCACTTTTGAATTAGAAATTTGGAGAGTAAAACCCAAAATCCTCTTCATGAGAATTTACTATTTTGTTTGTTGTGGGAGCTACAGGCGTAGGATCATCGTGAGGTTGAGCTCGTTGGATCCAGCTTAGGGGGCAATTTTCAGCTTCTTCTGCAAGCTATTTATTTTATGGTTCATATTCCTATTTTGCCCTTTTGGCTGTGAGGTAGGGCTTTCTTGTTTTATTGTTTCTACTCCATTTTTCCTTCTATTTTTGGTAGTCGTTTGTTTGGAGGCTGAGAACTAGTGTTCCCCCCTCGTTTTTGTATGCTAGTTCTATCGAGTTGGGGGGGGGGGGGGGTACGAACATTTCCCTATTTTTTGGGATGAGGGTTTGGGGTTTTACATCGTTATGTTGGCCATTTTTGCATACGGTGTCCAAACTTGATTATTTTTGGATTTTTTTTTCACAAAGACCAAATGGGTTTTAATTTTGAAGTTTTCCAAAATTTTGGGGTTTTTACCTCATTTTGTGTGCCGCCTTCTTTTCTCAAGTTTTCTTGGCACAATGTGGGTCATGGACCTTGATGATCCATTTGGATATCATTTAGACCCTTATTACACTTTTATGTTGCATTGGGGTGCATGTCACATCCGTACTCCTAACACTATGGTTGGTTGAGTGATTTTATACCTAATTTTATGGTTTCTTTTGGGACCTTTGTTATTATGTTTGTGGACACTAAGATTCATGTAGAATCTATGCTCCCAAATTGAGGCCGGTGGAGTGAGTTCATGATGTTTGGTCTTGTTGCATCATTGGGATTTATGTAGAATCCATACTCCTGGATTGAGTCTGGTTGAGTGATTTCATGATGTATGATTTTATTGGCTTTGGGATTCACGTAGAATCCATCCTTCCTATGTTGCTTTTAGTTGGGTGTTATCTTTTGCATTGTAATTACATCTTGTCCTTGTGTTTTGATCTTCATGATGGTGGTGTGCCACACACAAGTACATGTGCGTACATTTGTCAAGTGACTTGCAAGGCCTGATCTTCCATGATACTTTCAAAAGTTATGATCATTGAGGTTGGGATGAGAGTATGCATGCCCATAGGCACTTGTCATAGGATGAGCATAGGTAGGGTAGGGTAGCATATGGAGGGGGCTTCTATCCTACAACTTGGTGATCATTCTGCCCAGAGGGTTGGCGGAGGAAGTTTTTAACTAAGTGATAACTAAATAAAATGTGTGATTGGTAATAAAAACTTAAGATAATAAGAATGTGGAGTGCTAGAGCCTTTCTGTTGAGGGATGTTGAATCTGCACAAATTTGAGCTTGGGATTTTAGATGCCAAGTGACTCTCCATGATGTCAACCCCTACTTAGTAGCCTATTGAGTGTTTGACCAGGACCTGTACTCCTTGCATTGTCTTAGGTTCTTGGTTATAGCCATCATACTATCTGGCATGAGTGTTGGCCATGGATGTTGTTTTGTGTGTTTGTGGTTGGATCATTATCTCCATCAGCATGGCAAGTGTGGATCTACGGTGCCACATGGTTGGGAGGCATAGCTACCTCTACCACTGCTAGGGACCGGTGTACAGAGATGGTCTTGTCCTAGTGCGACTGTTGCTAGATGTTTTCACTTGATGCTTTGGGTTCCAAAGTATTCTTTCTTGTGATTTATGCTTTCATTGAAATGCTTAGATATCATGTTTAGATTATGTTAGTTTATTTGACGCATTTCCATATTATGATGTTTAGCATATGACGTGATGATGTGAATTGTTGCATTGGATTATCTATTGCTTATTGGTTAGCATATTAGATTTTCTTAGTATGTTGATTAGCTTGTGATAGGTGATGTTATCTACTGGTAGGATTATCTTATGCTTTACTACTAGCATGTTAGATTTCCTTATGCTTATATTGTAGCATGTTTTATTATTGATGTCCCTATTACAATAGTATTGAAGATTCGATCAGTGGCTTGGGATGTTACGCATGGGGGATGGCTAGGATCCATGATGGTCTTATGATGCTATTGATGGTTGGGAGGAACCACATACTTATTAATTTTTTTGTTCATTGAGATGTTACTATCAGTACATTCTTTAATGCTTTGATTTAGATGGTTAGATTTCCCTCTTTCCTTGTTGTTTATGGACTTGAGTGTTCACTCCTTGATCTGTGTGGATTTGGTACTCCCCGGTGTGGAAGTTCTAAACTCATTTTTTCTTTTTTTTTCCCCTTTTGCATTTTCCTTAAGTTTTTTTTGTGTTTCTATGGGTGACATTTTATAAGCATGGTGCAACACAAAAATGTATCGCATGCCCATTGAAACTCTGTCATGCGTCCCCTGATTCTATCACATGCCTTTTGGAGAAATATCATGCGATACAGGAAAGTATCACACCTCCTTGTGAGAAATATCGTATGACACCCTGAAAGTGTCACACGCATTTGGGAGAAGTATCACCCAATCCCTAAAAGTGTTGCCCTCCTTCTTTAGAAATTTTGTGCGATACTTTTCTATGATGTATTAAAGTATCGCCTGGTTTTTATAAAAACCTGTGCGGGTGGGCAGCGGGCACTTTTTGGTCTGATTTAAACTTTTTGAGAGTTGATTTGGATACCCTCTTCAGTGTTCTTCAACCCTATGGTGTTGCTTTTTTATTTATATTGTTTGTGTTTTAGTAGTCTGTCTCTTGGGGTTTAAAATATATTGTTTAAGTATAAGTTACTTAAGATATATTTTAATATATGTGATAGATCTTTTGAGATAGGTTTTAGACCTCTCGGAGATAAGATAAAGATTCTTGGAAATTTTGAGGGCTTTAGAAATCCAAACTTAGAAAATTTTAGGATTCTACATCCTACCCCAGCTTGGTGTTTTGTTGATGAGTCGTCATTTCTTTGAGCCCTCATCTTGTGCATGGTTATTTTTGGCTTTTGTTCACATGTGTCAGTTTGGTAGTGGCGTTCGGAGATCCATTGGTTGCCAAGATTGTGGTGAAGTCTTTCGTTGTGATTTTTGTGATCCCTATATGATGTTGTCATGTGCATTCATACTTGTAAATTTTTTTTTTATCTTGGCTTGTATTGAATCCTTGTTCCAAAGATCTCCAGATGGGGCATTACAATGTTGATCCTATTAGAGCCCTAACTACTGAAGATCTGGAAAAGAAGAAAGAACACAGCCAGGCAATGTTGGAGATTGCCTCTGCCCTAAGTTATGCCTATTTTGATGATATCAAGGTTTTTAATAGTGCAAAGAAAATGTGGGATTCTCTACACACTGTCTATGGGGGTGATGCAAATATTCTAAGAACCAAATCTAAAAGTCTTCAGAGGTAAGTTCCATGATATGAGAATACAAGAAGGTGAGAATATTGGTCAATATTGCTCTAGGATAAAGGATGTTGTTAATGCAATAAAGGGGATCTAATTGTATGATAGATGATGAGACTGTACTAAGAAATTTTTTGAGAGCACTATTGCCCATTTATGCTATTAGATTTTCTACAATACATGAACTGGGATGTCTAACAAGTTCTAATATGACTCTTGAAGGTCTAGTAGGTAAGCTCACTACCTTTGAGCTATCTAATTTTGATAATTTCAAAGCCAAGCTATCATTGAAGGAACCTAATGAGAAGAAGAAGAAGAAAAAGGTAAAATATGTTTCTAGTGATAGTGATATGGATGAGGAAGATGTAGAACAACTTGAAGTACTACTAGCAAGGAGATTTCACAGAGTTAAAGGAAAGTTCAAAGGTAAGTTACCCATCATGTGTTTCAATTGCAATGAGGTTAGTCATATTGTTTCTAGATGTTTAGAGAAGAAGAATTACAAAGGTGGACACAAGTACAAAAGTAGAAGAGATGAAGACAATAAAGATTACAAAGACAAAGACAAGAAGTCTTGCTACATTTCTAAAGAGGAAGCAATAGATAGATGTGACAATCATGATGATGAAGAGGTGTATGTTTTAATGAAGGATGAATCTAATGAGGATGAGGCAACTACACTAGTGTCTTAAGTGAACATGAATGATAGATAAATCATTAATAGTGGGTGTTCACATCACATGACTAGAGATAAAAGTAAGTTCATTACCATAGTGTAAGGTTTGGTAATGATGCACCCTGTCTGATACAAGAAAAAGGTTCTTTCCAACTCATAGAAAATATTGTTGGACTATTCGGCAACCTTCCCCTTTGAGATTCATGACATGGTTTAACCACCTTCTATGTTCTATAAGTCTACTGGTTGTATCGGGCATTAACATGTTGATCTTTTGGTGCAACGACAACCCTAGCTTGTAACAATTGGTATCAGAGCTTAGTCATAGGTTCAAATCTCCTCAAGTAATGCTAAGGGGGGAATTGTTGGACTAACTTCCAGCCTTCCCCTTCAGGATTTGTGACATGGTTTAACCACCTCTTGTGTTGTATAAGTCTAGTGGTTGTATTAGGAATTAATAGGTCAATCTTTTGGTGCAATAAAAACTCTATCTTGTAACAAATATTCCATGTGACAATGCTTATTATGTTGAAGGAATTAACTATAATTTGTTGAGTTTTTCACAACTGAATAATTTAGGTTGTAAGGTTGAGTTTGAGAACAAGATTTCTATGATATATGATAATGATGGAAAACTAATTGGAAAAGGTGATCAAACTAGAGGCAATATATTCTACCTTAATATAGAGGATGCTACTTGTTTAATTGTAGAATTTGATGATGTGTGTCTATGGCACAAGAAATTATGTCATGTTAATTTTGATAACTTAGTTAGTATCAGTAACCAAAGAAGAGTCAGAGGTTTGCCTAAGTTGAAGATTGGATTTGAGAGGATTGATGATAACAACAATCTATATTTGAAGATAGAGAAAGGCAAAGTTATTTTACTATCTAAATTTTTTGTTGATGATATCATATTTGGAGGTCAAGATACTTTATGTAATTTTTTTGCAAATTAAAAGAGGAAATAATTTGAGATGTTCATGTTTGGAGAGATCAAGTTCTTTGTGGGTTTGCAAGTACATCAAATGAAATTTGGTATATACATCACTCAATGAAAGTATGTAAAAGAGATACTAAAAAAAATTAGATTGGAACATTCCAAGCTAGTAAGAACACCTATGGTGATAGGCTATAAATTGGCAAAGAATGATGATTCAGCTAAGGTGAATCAAATATTATACAGGTCTATGATTGGAAAATTACAATATGTAGTACAAAACATACCTCATATTGCATTATATATTGGGATAGTTGCAAGATTATCTACTAATCCCATGGAGAATCATTTGATGGATGTTAAGAGAATGATGTGATACTTGAAAAGAACAGAAGTCTATGGTCTACACTACAAGCTAAAAAATGAGAAATTTGAATTGAAAGCCTACATTGATGCTGATTGGGCTAGAAATATTGATGATAGAAAGAGCAATAGTAGAGGAGAATTTTTCTTGGGCAAAAGGTTGGTTACATGGACTAGCAAGAAACAAAACTACATCTCTCAATCTACTGTTGAAGTTGAATATGTTACTTTTGCAATACATTATAAAAGCATTGTATGGATCAAACATCTACTCAAAGTTATGAAAGAAAAAATAACTAAACTTGTGATACTTTATTGTGATAATGCAAGTGCTATAAATATATCAAAGAATCTTGTAATACATACAAAGATGAAGCACATTACAATCAAGTGTCATTGCTTGAGAGAATTATTCCAAGATAAAGAGGTGAAGATGGAATATGTTAATACAAAAGAGCAAATAGCTGATATCTTCACAAAAGCATTACGCAAAGATGCTTATGAGCATCTAAGAGGTAAACTAGGGGTGATACCCCTATCAAAGGTTGTCTAAGAAGCATGAGAATTTCCCTACATCAAACAAGTTGATTGACTTATGTTACACATTGATGTAGTGGATCCTACTTTAGGAGCTACCTAAAGTAATCAAAGAGCTGGAGTTACAAATCAATCACAAGCTAGGCGATTGAGGGAGAAAATGAGAATGTTCATATCTACCTATTAAGATGGAAAGTCTTTGGCATTGTTGTCAAATAGGGAGAAATTCTAACTATTGAGGGAGGTACATGGAATGCCTAGTAAGAGGGAGTCATAAGGTCTTTTGATCATAACATAATTTTGTAACCTATTTAGAAGATGAAAAGTTGTTGATAGAGGGAAAGATTTCAATACAAAGAATCATTTTCTTCTTGATATTTTGTTAGTTATATTGATTAAGTTTGGTCAGTTTGGTTTGCCACCAATTCCAATGAAGGAGATTATTGAAAATAGATTAATACAAGTATGAAAATGTGTTTCAATCATTATTTTTTGTCACTAATGCCACAATTGTTTAGATGATTTGAGTACTATCATTTGTTTGATTAATGAAGAGGAATTGATCAAATGAGGTAACAATAGCATCTAGAGGAAAGGTTGAGTTAAGATATGGAAAAGGAGTACAAGGATCAATTAAGATAGTGATATTATAGTGCATTGATAATCTACCTAAGGTTGCAAAGGATGGGTACATTGATTAAGTTCGAAAGAACAAGTTAAATGAAGTATGTCTACCAAGCTTAACAATTTTCATCGTAGGTGTCGAGTAAAGTTATTGTAAGCAAAGAAAAAAATTAGTTGGATTCAAGGAAAGGAAATTTCAGTGTAAGTCAAGTGATATAGTGTAAGCCAAGTAAAGTTTAGTTGATACCGAGCACCAGTAAACTTTAGTTCATGCCAAGTATTTGATAGTGGATGTCAAGCAATGCATTATGTGCCAAGCATTCAAAGAAAGTTAATACCAAGTATGAGCATGAGAAAGATCATGAATTCAATAAATCTAAGCCAACAATTTGATTTTTTGGATTGTGTGAACTGTGTGGAAGATAAGCTTGATGAGCTAGTGACACAAAATTCAAGATGAACTATTTTGAGGTGAATTCAAAGAGGATTGAAGGAGAATTTTCTAGAAGGGAATAAAATGAAATGGTGGGTGGATTCATTGAATGCAACCTAATCCAACCTAACCCTAAAATTCACAAAGGACGATGAGTGATAAAAGATCTAAATTTTCTAATTATAGAGATGGCTGGTTAGAAGCAAAGGTTGTCATGTGCAAGAACCTAAGGAAGACAAGGAGTCTATGGTATTTCTTCATTCAGTGACCTAAGAGAAGAGTTTATACTAACAATCAAAGCAAGAAGGCTTAAGGGTATGGATGCTTGAAAGGTGAACAAGTTGTTAGAGATGAAGTCTGTGAAAGCATGGCATAATGGAGGACTAAAAAAAAAATATGTAATCTACAAAATAGAGTTGTAAGTTGTTATCAGATCAAGCCCTAATATTAATTTCTAATCATTATATTAGTCTAGGGTAATTTTTTTGGATAAAGGTTGACCTAACAATCATTTGTAAATCCTTTAACTGGGTGATTTTCCAAGTGAATGATCTAAAGTCCTCTAACAAGGCTCACTCCTAATAGGGTGATTGAAATCCTTTAACCAAGTCACACTTAACAATGTGCATTGTAACCTTTAATAGGGTTGGCCTTTCATAGGGAATCACTTCAGAAGAGTGAGAATGAGTAGCATGCTATTGGTGGTTTTTCCTAAATTGGGTTTCCATGTTAAATCATTGTGTCAAATGTGTTATTGAATATGTTATGTTTCATGCTTACATTTCTACAAAGTTGATTTAACAATAACCTACAAGTTTAAGTGATTGTATGATCTAATGGATGCATGCATGATGAAAATGTTTTATGAATATGGGTTGACTAAGTTGTAAATTTTTTTATTTGTATATCTAAACCTTGGATAATTGATTCACACCCCCCCACTCTTAGTTATTCTAAATAATTCCAACATCAAGCATGTTGAATCTTTGAAGCATATCAAGAGCATATAACTCTTGTTGGAGTATGGCTATCCCATTCAAATATTGAACAACATGTAGGCCCAAAAAATAGTGCAAAAGTACAAGGTCTATCATCTCAAACTACTCTCTCAAAGCTTGCTAAACACTTTGTATCAGGGAGGATGAGCTACATGCAATGATGAGATCATCTACATAAAGAACAAATATTAACAAGTCAATCCCATGACATTGAATGTAAACTATAGGATCAAAATGACATTGAGTGAACTATGAAGCAAGAAAGAAAGAATCCATCTTCTCATACCAAGCCTGAGGCACTTGTTTGAGAATGTATAAAGTCCTTCAAAGTATGCATACCAATGAAGAGTCCTACACAAAACAATGAGGCTACTCCATATGGATCTCCTCATGTAGGTACCTATGCAAAAAGACACTCTTCATATCCATCTTAAAAAAATTCTATCTCTGTTAAGCTACAAGAGAAAGTACAAGGAGAATAAAATTCATCTTGGCAATAGGAGAAAAGCTCTTGGAGTAATCAATACCCTCAACCTGTGAAAAAACCTTTGCAAAAAGACATGCCTTGTGCCTATCAATAGAACCATCTGGAACATACTTGGTATGGTACACCCACTGACATCGACTCAACTTTCTTCCTTTTGGAAGAGGAAAAAGATCCCATGTGTGGTTCTTCATCACAGAAGATTTATCCTTATCCATATCCCTATCCCACTCTAGGTGTGTTGTAGCCTTTGAAAAAACTCTCTAGATCATTTGAAATGGCATGAATCAATAGTCCAATACTAGAAGTCTAAAAGTGAGTGTGATGAGAATATAAAGGATCACCTACCATAGGTCGTGCTACATCAACAGTATCAAAATCACACTTGGTTACTCACTAAAAAACTAGTGAAGGTGATGAAGGGGGATCAATATCAAGATCTTCCTCAAAAGATGCATAATCTAGTGGAGTAGATGAAGTACTAGGTAGTGAGGGAGAAGTTGGTGATGGAGGCTCCATCTAAGGATAATGCTCATCAAAGTGGACATCTCATTGAAATAAGACATCTCTAGAATCAAGATCAAACATCCTATATGCCTTCACATCCTCATAGTAGCCAAAAAAGATGAGTGGTCAACTCTTCCTCTCTATGTCCTTCCAATGAGCATCTAGAATAAATTTCCAAGTATTACTAAAAAAATGTGAAATGTAGAAACATCGAACTTGACATGATTTGAAGCCTCCTTAGGAGTCAAATATTGCAATGCCTTGTGAGGCATCTAATTTTGAATATATTTGGCACAATTGATAGCCTTACCCCAAAATAAAGAACTCATAGTTTGAGACTATATCATACAATTAGCCATCTCCCGTAATGTCCTATCCTTTCTCTTCAAAACCCCATTTTCCTAAGGGGTATGGGTAACTATGAACTAATGTTGTAAACCATGCTCAATGCAAAAATGTTTGAAAGACTGGTTCATATATTCCCTACCATTGTCAATGTGTATATGCCTAACAAAAAGACTAGATTGCTTCTCCACTAATTTCTTAAAGATTCAAAATGAATCAAAGACATCAAATTTGTACTTCAAAAAGTACACTCATGTGTGTCTAGAGAAGTATCATTTCTCTTCACAACCCCATTTTGTTGAGGGGTATGGGGAACTATGAACTAATGTTGTAAACCATGATCAATGCAAAAATATCTAAAAGACTCATTCACATATTCCCTACCAGTGTTAGTGTGTATACACCTAACAAAAAGACCAAACTACTTCTCCACCAATTTCTCAAAGATTCAAAATGAATAAAAGACATCAAGTTTTTACTTCAAAAAGTACACCCATGTGTGTCTAGAGAAGTTATCTATGAAGGTAAGCACATATCAAGCACCTGAAAAGGATGGAGTGGGGAATGACATAAGATCATTATGTATCAACTCTAATGGTGCCTTAGCATGTGAAAATATACTTGTTGGAAATGGATCCTTGTGATGTTTTCCAAGTGCACAACCTTTAAAAACATTGTCAATACAAGAGACCTGAGGTAACCCAATTACTAGCTCCTATACACTCATCTTCTGTAGATATCTATGGTCAACATGGCCAAAATTCTCATGCCAAATATTTCTCACTATGTTTACATGAGTAATAAGAGAAAAACTTGTAGAATTGAAGCTATCAAAGACATCATATTGGTATAAGTGAGACTGAAGATCAACACTCTAAGTAGTAACTGTTAGAAATAGATAATACTAAGGAGGGGGGGTGAATCAGTATTTCCAATATTTTTACCCACAATGGAATATTATTAATTGCTTTATTATATGCATAAGAAACTAAACCAATAATGTTGAATAGTGTAAACAACCATACACAAAGAGAGATCATAACACCATATTTTGTTAACTAGGGAAACCCTGGCCAAGGGAAAACCTCAATGGGGATGGAACCCACTAGATGATTCACTATATAAAGAATCTAGTTAAAGATATTGACCCTATCAGGAGTCTATGTAGCATGTATAGTGTCTCGAGCCCCTATTAGGAGACTAGGCCTTGTTAGAAGCCTCAACCCTATTAGGAGTTGCTTCAACCCTGCTAGGAGTTGGTGGATCATATAAAAATGTGTGCAAGAAGAGCCCATTGCCCTAACATGCAACTATACAATAAGTTCTTCAAGAAATAGGTATACATACAATATTGAGTTATTTGTTGTACTTGACAAATCTTTTGATTGATGATTCTTCACACAAGAGAAATTGTGCACATATTAATCTACATCATATCTTCAAATCATATAGAAAAGTATCACATTCACTTGTTACTCACATTTCACAAGATCATATCGACTTTGCATTTACTAATCACTAAATCATCATCCACTTTTTCCACTCTCACTTCTTCATTTAACTTCGCAAACAAAGTTCTTTACTTATACAATTTTTTTTGGTAAATTCTTCTTTAGTATACTCATAAAACATTATTAGAGTGTCATGTCCCCTTTTCAAATAATTAAAAAAGAAAATCTTTGCTAAGGCAGGCAGGCCCAAGAAAGTGAAGTTTCGGAAAAAGGGGGTTAATCTTTGGAAACCGTTGGACTAATAAATGAAAATTATTATTAAAATAAGTTTCATTAACCTCTCTTGGACATGAGTTACAGTTATGCCCTCTTTTAAGGGGTTTGAAGGCATTTTGGGCTCATTCCAGAACTTGATTTTTGCTCATTCTTTGTTATTCTTCAGAGGCTGCCAAACCTGTGGAGAAGGAGACCCAAGAACGGGAGTTTGCAGGTTTCCAGGGAGACCCAAGAACAGGAGTTTGCAGGTTTTCAAGAAGGCTAAGGACAGGAGTTTGAAGCCATTCCATGTGCATGCTCATACAGAGTTTGCCTTTGTGCTGAACAGTGTAGATTTGTGGGTTTTTGGGTGTGGTTTTTTGCATGAGTTTGGTGTTTTCAGTTGAGCATTTCATATCAGTTTTGGTTGCTGCTGTATTTCAGAATTTAAGCTGTTAAAATAGAGCTGAATATATGTATTGGGATGTGATTAAACTTCTGAGATAGTTTATTAGTGTTTTTGTGGTGTTTTCGGGCATTTTTGTGTTAATTTCGGGAGCCCGATGAGCATAGTTTTTGTCCTACATTTGTGATTTCTTTTGTAAAGGCTATATAGATCTTGAAATGACATTTTATAGGCTTTTATTCTACTCAAATTTCTGTAAAAATGTCTACTTTCAGATTTATTAATAATAGGTGAAGTTGTGAAGCTTTTTGGCACTATTTTCGACATACCCGATTTGGGGTTTCTTAAGAAATTTGGTGGATCTTTGGGATATTAGCTGTTTGATCTTAAAGATCTGATTAAAGGTTGGAAATATCATACAAAATCAGAAAAGGGACATTTCATAAAGTCAACTCTACAAGATATTATAACTCAAATAATAAATCAAATTGTTAAACACATTCTACTGATATGCTTTGTTCTGCACTGTAAAATCACTACATCACTAATTCCTTCATAACTCAAACTCGGTTGACTGTACAGACATGTGTACTGGTATACATCATCATTATGATGTCATGCATCTCTAGTTAACTATGCAAGAGAATATTCCAAGGGAATATTATATTATCATCAAAACTATCCTGTTGTTGTAACACAGTTTGATACTTAGACAACTTTCTTCTACAACTGAATGAGGCTAATCTGCAAAACAAATATGTTGCCATAAATGACAACCATAACTTAACTTATCTGATTGATTGGACATATTTTCAATAATCTTCCCCTTTGTTATTGATGGCAACATTTTGGAAAAATTGGCTAAGTCCCAAACATATTGTCATATCAATCAAAACAAATAGCCATAACACAAGAACATTAAAAAAAACATTTGTATTTATGTTATAAATGACTACATCCCTTATCACTTCCTATTACAACTTATTGCTACCCCTTACATATTATACATATTACAATTTTTTACAATATTATTTCCATATATCTCATCCTTTGACATCAATGATAAAGGTATCAAAAGACTGTCAAAACTTGGTAGTTGTATATCAAAACTTGGAATTTTTTTTTTTGAAATTGATCTTTAACTGCTCAAAGTGCTTCTTCCAACTGTGCTTCAGTGCATCAGATACACTGATAAGTGCACATAAAGCATATGCTACCAATTCTATTGTGTTCAAGTCTATAGCCACAAACTTGTCATATGAAGATTTTGTAGAGAAGCATTCTTTCGATTGATTTTCTAGTAATGTTATTTGTGGGAATAAGTATACTCTCAAAAGAGTGAATCTTTTCAGATCTTTCTCCTTTTCTACTTGTATTTCCTTTATATTTTCATGAAGTAGTTGTATTGTATGCTTAATGCTGTCTACTTTCTAATTCTGCTTCAAAAAGTTGTTATAAGACTATTTTAACTTGACGTCTATGTAAGATATTATGTGTGTAAAGTATAAAGTCTATGTTTTGTTAGATATGGATATTAGAATGACTTAATTGGTTATAAGATATAATATATGATGAACTAGTCACAAGGTAAGTGCACCAAGTTGTGGTGCCAAAAGGGGGGTATAAGTGGACACCTTTTTTCTAAAATCAACAATTTTTGAACTTCAACAAGAATTTGAAGATAGTTATGCTCAAAATTTTAAGATATGACAAAAACCAAAGTAGTAGTCCTTTGAATCTAGTTTCTAAACTAATAAATTTTTTTTCAAATTAGTTTAGTTTTAGGTCCTCAAAAAAGGGGGCCACAAAAAGTGGTACTATTTATTTAGAAAAAACATAGCACAATATAAAGTGTGGCCCCCCTAAAATTTTAACTTTTTTTAAAAATTCTTTAATCACTCTAGTCAAAAGTTACCTAACAGTATGTAGTTTATCCCCATTTTTTTGGGTAATTTTATAATGTGTATTTTTTTAATGAATTTTTTAATTGGACACATCCTAAAAATGTGAAATATCTATGTACTCCCCCTAGAAATGATTGAAAAATAATCTAAAATCAAAACATTTTTTTTAAAAAGTGTGTAGAATGGAGTCTAGTTTCTAAAAAACTAAGTTCTTGCAAAATTCAATGAACAAGCTAAAATCTACAATGTTGGTTTTTGATAGAAAATGGACATGCATTCAAAAGAAATTATAGTTGAAAGGCTTGAAATAGTTCAAATAAAAGATAAATTATATGGTTATATAACTAACACAGAGACCTACAATGTCATGTAACCTGATTTTATTGATGCTCAACCATGATGAAACTTGAAAGAGATCACACAAGAAAAATAAATCATTTTTTGTATGTTTGCAGAAAAGCACATTTCATACTAGTTTAGAACCTCTAAACATTTGAGTTGGATCCCCAAGGCAAAACCAATCCTTAGGCTTGGTAGAATGCAAAGCTTTAAATAGTGCATGTGTGTTATAGCACATACACACTATTATAAGCTTTTTTAAATTTAGGTCTTAATAGCATGTATGCACTTTAGTGCACACACTGTTGAAGCTTAAATTTCAATAGAGAGGGAAGGAGAGAGGTAGAGAGGGTAGAGAATGAGAGAGATTAGAAGAAGGGAAGAAAGTAGGATGTGGGATAGGGAGAGAGTAGGGGATGGGAGAGAGAGATAGAGTAGGGGTGGTAGAGAGAGAGTAGGGGATGGGAGAGAGAGAGAGAGAGAGAGTAGGAGATGGGAGAGAGAGAGAGAGAGAGAGTAGGAGATGGGAGAAAGAGAGAGAGAGAGAGAGAGTAGAGAGGGAGAGAGAGTGAGAGAGAGAGTAGAGGGTGGGAGAGAGAGAGAGTAGTAGATGGGAGAGAGAGTGTGAGAGAGATAGAGAGTATGGGATGTGAGAGAGAGTAGGTAGTGGGAGAGGGAGAGCGAGAGAGAGAGGGGATGGGGGAGAGAGAGATAGAGAGAGTAGGGGATGAGAGAGAGTGTGAGAGAGAGTAGGGGATGTGAGAGAGAATAGGCAGTGAGAGAGGGAGTGGAAGAGGGAGAGTGAGAGAGAGAGGGGATGGGAGAGAGAGTGAGAGAGAGTAGGAGTGGAAGAGAGAGAGTAGAGGATGGGAGAGAGAGAGTGAGAGAGAGTAGGAGGTGGGAGAGGGAGTGGAAGAGCGAGAGTGAGAGAGAGAGAGAAGAAGAGGGGGTGGGAGTGAGAGAGAGAGAGAGAGAGAGAGTAGGGGATGGGAGAGGGGAGAGAGAGATAGAGTGAGAGAGAGAGAGAGAGAGAGTAGGGGGTGGGAAAGAGAGAGAGTAGGGGATAGAGGGTGGTAGAATGAGAAAGAGTATGGGATGGGAGATAGAGAGTGAGAGAGAGAGAGAGAGTAGGTAGTGGGAGATGGAGTGGGAGAGGGAGACGAAGAGAGAGGGGGGATGGGTGTGTGTGAGAGAGAGGATGGGATGTGAGAGGAGAGAGAGAGAGAGTGAGAGAGAAAGAGAGACAGTAGGTAGTGGGAGAGGGAGTGGGAGAGAGAGAGAGGGAGAGGGAGAGGGGGGATGGGAGACTGAGAGAGAGAGTACAGGATGCAAGAGGGGAGAGAGAGAGGAGGGATGAGTGTGTGTGTGTGTGTATTTGTGAAAGAGAGAGAGAGTAGGGGATGGGAGAGGGGAGAGAGAGAGAGAGAGAGAGAGAGAGTAGGGGATGGAAGAGAGAGTGTGAGAGAGAAGGTAGTGGGAGAGGGAGTGGGAGAGTGAGAGAGAGAGGGGGATGGGAGTGTGTGTAAGAAAGAGAGAGTAGGGGATGGGGGAAAGAGAGAGAGTGGGGTGGCAGAGAGAGAATAGGGTATGGGAGAGAGAAAGAGTGAGAGTAGGGGATGGGAGAGAGAGTAGAGAGGAAGAGAGAGTGAGAGAGAGTGGGGGTGGGAGAGAGAGAGAGTAGGAAATGGGAGATAAAGATTGAGAGATAGGGGATGGGAAAGAGAGTGAGAGAGACATTAGGGAGTGGGAGAGAGAGTAGGGGATGTGAGAGAGAGTAGGGGGTGGGAGAAAGAGAGAGTGGGGGATGAGGGAGAGAGTGAGAGAGAGTAGGTGGTGGGAGAGCGAGTGGGAGAGCGAGAGTGAGAGAGAGAGAGAGAGGAGAGGGGGGATGGGAGTGTGTGTGAGAGAGAGAGGTTAGGGGATGGGAGAGGGGAGAGAGAGTGAGAGAGAGAGGGGATGGGAGAGAGAGAGTGAGAGAGTAGGCAGTGGGAGAGAGAGTAGGGGATGGGAGAGAGAGAGAGTGTGTGAGTGATAGAGAGAGTAGGCGGTGGGAGAGGGAGAGTGAGCGAGAGAGAGAGGTAGAGATAGGGGGGATGGGAGTGTGAGAGAGAGAGAGAGAGAGTAGGGGTGGAAGAGAGAGAGAGTAGGGGGTGGGAGAGAGAGTAGGGGATGGGAGAGAGAGTGAGTGAGTGTAGAGGTGGGAGAATGAGAGAGAGAGAGTAGGGGATGAGAGATAGAGAGAGTGAGAGAGATTAGAGAGGGAGAGCGAGAGTAGGTGGTGGGAGAGGGAGTGGGAGAGAGATGGAGAGAGAGAGGGGATGGGTGTGTGAGAGAGAGAGAGAGTAGGGGATAGGAGAGGAGAGAGAGAGACTAGGGGATGGGGGAGAGAGAGAATGAGAGAGAGAGAGAGAGTAGGCAGTGGGAGAGGGAGAGAGAGGGAGGATAGGAGTGTGCATAAGAGAGAGAGTAGGGGATGGGAGAGGAGAGAGAGTAGGGGAGGGAGAGGGAGAGAGATTAGGGGCTAGGAGATTGGGAGAGATAGAGAGAATGAGATGGGATAGAGAGAGAGAGTAGGCAATGGGAGAGGGAGTGGGAGAGGGAGAGAGAGAGGGTGGGTGGGAGTGTGTGTGAGAGAAAGTAGGGGATGGGAGAGGGAGAATAGCCCAAGAGAGAAAGAGAGAGTAGGGGATGGAAGAGAGAGTGTGAGAGAGAGTAGGCAGTGGGAGAGGGAGTAGAAGAGGGAGAGAGGGAGAGAGAGAGTGAGAGAGAGTGAGTGAGTGAGAGAGAGAGAGAGAGAGAGAGAGAGCAGGCGGTGGGAGAGGTAGTGGGAGAGGGAGATAGAGAGAGAGAGAGAGAGAGTAGCCTGAGAGAGAGTATCCTAAGAGAGTGAGAGAGAGTAGGTGGTGGGAGAGGGAGTGGGAGAGGGAGAGGGACAGAGAGGGGGGTGGGAGTGTATGTGAGAGAGAGAGAGAGTAGGGGATGGGAGAGAAGAGAGAGGGGGGATGGGAGTGTGTGTGAAAGAGAGAGTAGGAGATGGGAGAGGAGAGAAAAGAGTAGGTGGTGGGAGAGGGAGAGAAAGATAGAGAGAGAGGGAGAGAGAGAGTGGGGGGATGGGAGTGTGTGAAAGAGAGAGAGAGAGTAGGGATGGGAGAGAGATACTAGGGTATGGGAGAGGAGAGAGAGAGGGGGATGAGAGTGTGCATCTATGAAAGAGAGAGAGTAGAGGATGGGAGAGGAGAGAGAGTGTGTGTGAGTGAGAGAGAGTAGGTAGTGGGAGAGGGAGTGGGAGAGAAAGAGGGAGAGAAAGAGAGAAAGAGGGAGAGAGAGAGAGAGCGGGGAGATGGGAGTGTGTCTGAGAGAGTAGGGGGTGGGAGAGAGAGAGGGAGAGCGAGAGAGAGAGAGAGAGAGAGTGTGTGTGTGTGTGTGAGAGAGAGAGAGAGTAGGGGGTGGCAGAGAGAGAGAGAGAAAGGGATGAGGGAGAGAGAGAGAGAGTGAGAGTAGGGGATGGGGGATGGTGGGATAGGGAAAGACTATTTTTCACATAGTGCATATGCACTATAGTGTGCATGTCCTTTATAGTGCATATGCACTCTATGAAAACACCAAAAAATGGTCATAACAAAAGTTTGGGTCCCTACTAATCCATATTCTATTTTTTGTCTATTGTGTATTATGTTGTTCTAACAAGAAACACGATTTCATGCTGTTGGAAGTTAGCAAACACTATATTCAATCATTGGATACACTATTTGAATGCTTTTTGAACATTCTTTCATTCTATTTGAAGCTAGTGAACACAAAATTCAATCGTTGGATACACTATTTGAAGGATTTTTGAATATTCTTTCTATAGAAAAGGTTGGTGTACTCCTTTTTAAATATTCTTTGTTATTATATAGAGACAAATTTTATTATAATTTGACAAGTTGTTTAACATATAATGAATTCATTGAAATTTGTATGTTTGAATGAATTGTTATTTAGAAATGGTTAAAATTTTGACAAGTTGTTTAATATATATTGTGTATTCATTGAAATAATTGTGATTTGTATATGTATTTGAATAATTTGTAATGTACAAATTGTAAGTAATTCAGATGTTTGAATAATTTGACATATATAAATCATCATCATGCCAAGGAAGAAACCAAAAACTCAAACAATGGAAGAGAAGGAGAGAGATTTGGAAGTTAAAAGAGATAAAATGAAGCTACCACATGAACAAAGAAAATTGCAAAGCAATAATTAGAATTGTCTTTTGAAGAGGAACAAGAACCACCGATACAAAGAAACAAAAAAGAAGAATTGGAAAGAAAAAGAGAACAAATGAGACTACTATGCTCAAGAAGACAATTGAATTATGAAGCTACACCATCTTCCAATGTTGGATTCATATCATCATCTCATGTTGAAGAGAGGCTAATTTGTACATCCAACAATGTACACACTCCATCATGTCATGTTGAAGGCACAATATCAACATATCAAATATGTGATATTCCATCTTTTGCATCTTATTGCCAAGGCAAATCATCTTTGATTCAAGGTATGCAAAACACTCAACCTTATGTTGATGTTCAAAATGTTGAGGGAATAGAAGAGATTATAACACCTTCTAGAAAAAAATTTAGAAGATCAAAATATTTGATTCATATTGATACTAACATTTTGAAATTAATGCCTGACAAGATTAGCAAGTGTACTTGTCAAAGAAAAGTTAATTGTATTAGGAGATTATTCTTTGAAGAATTAAATATTATAGTCAATACCAGTTATTTTTTGAAATGATGAGGAATTTGAAATATAGGCCTATCATGAAGATTCTTGGGCTAAGAACGATGGATGATTCAAATGAAAAAAAATATTGTAAAGAATCTAATGAGTGCCTATGACAAAGTGGGTTCTAAATCACACACCAAAGATATTAATATCACAAGACGAGTACTTACATTGACAATAGTAAGTACCCAAATGAAAAAATCTTGACTCATGAGAAACACAAGAAAAAAATTAAAAATCGATAGAGGTACTCTAAAGAGAGCCATGCTAAGGTGTGAGAGGTTGGAAGATCCAACAAAAAATGAGTTGTGGACATTTAGTGGTAGACTACCATGAAGGATAAAGAAATTATTGAAGCTTTGAAATCATTGATCGAAGTTTTTTTGACAAATAACATGTGTTTCCCCTAATCAAAGAGATATTGTAAGAAGAACGATTGGTAGCCAAAATCATGATCCACATGCGAAACATTTTTTGGACTCAACTCAGACACAATTTTTTGCAAAAAATTTACTGGTATGTATCCCCAAATTTTAATAAGTCAAAGATTTTTCGAAATGGATTGTAGGATATATATTGAATTTTCTAACCATTTTGATGTTTTTAGGCATATATGTGTGTTTTTGCATTTTGAGTTTGTTTTGTAGGATTGTGACATGAATGAGCCACCTAGATTTTCAAGGGAATTCATATCCAACATTTTATGTGAAATAGTAGATGGGCAAAAATTTTACAAGACATCATGCTTGAATGGTACATGCTTATTTTGTGGTTCTTTACAACTTTTATCAAATTGTGAACATATGGATAGTACACATGTGAAAATGAAATAATAGATTATGAAAAATATAAGATAATGAAATATGCTCTAAAAGATGGGAAACAAGGTAAAATATGTGATTTAGTCATTGAAAAGATTCTAGTGTATGAGTTCATGAAGATTTTTTGTAAAAAAATTATTTATGAGTATGCAAGGCATACACATAGAGCTCTATGGCTAGATTTGCAATTCAAGTTGTGCAAGGATACATTTTCAGTGGATACAATTGTTTCAGTTGTAGTAGAGAACTACACACTACAACCACAAAATGAGGTTCAAAAAAATTATTATACCTCTCAATAGGTTTCCATATTTTTTCACATAACATTCATGCATTCACCTACTAGTACAGAGGATGATAAGATGATTTTGAGGGAGTACCATTTTTACATTAGTGATGATCAATCACATTCTACAGAGTTTGTACATAAAAATTTTCAACTATTTTATGGAAATTTGGCTAATAAGGGCATACCATGTTGTTAGCACATTATTTGGTTAGACAATTGCACATCTCAATTCAAGAATGCATGGATATTCTATTGGTTGAGCAAGATGCACAGGTTGTCTAGAATTCAATATGTGGAATTTCATAGAGGCTAGTTGTGGAAATGGAGAGCATGATGGTGTAGGTGCATGCATCAAAAGAGCCTTAGCTCATGAAAAACTAAAGTACAAAGATGGAGTAATATTGACAAATGCAAAATCCATCATTGAGTTGTCTAACACTACAATGGGTCCAAGTAAGGAAGGTGAGTCTACAGTTTGTAGATTTTTTTGGTTGATAGATAATACTAACATTGCACCATATGAGGATTGTTGCACACTAATAGGATCAAGTGAGTTTTACTCTTTTAGAGGCTATGATGCAGGTTCATGGAGTATCCACACATGAAAAATGACATGCTATTTTCCATCATGTGTAGAGGAAAATTCGAATAAGTGTGAGTCAACTGAATGGGTGGACAAATGGGATATACGTGTTTTGGACCCAATTGACACCTATCATCCCCCATAAACACTGAAAATGGTAGAGATGGATTCATCCATTGATTTTGATCGCTTGTCTTATCTAGTGCAACCTGGTTATATACATATACATACATATATATATATATATACATATACATACATATATATACATACATATATATATATATACATATACATACATATATATATATACATATACATACATATATATATATATATATATATATATACACATATACATACATACATATATATATATATATATATGTATGTATGTATGTATGTATGTATGTATGTATGTATGTATACATATATTAATGTCTTTGTAATTTCAATATGTAACTTTATAATTTTTACCTAAGTATTTTTTGAATTAATGACTGCATTTTTTACATTTATCACTACAAGTCATGTTTTTACTATTATTGCACTTGGAGATAATGAAGAAGGGACACATTATTATTTGTGTCATTTTTTCCAAGCCAAACAAAAATTGGATCACTCGACTATAGATGGTGAAGGTTTAGAGTACCATATCGGTGTGGTGTTTGTAACCAGCACATGGCTTAGACAATATTCTATGAAGAACCCCAACTTGTGGTTATTCGAGGATTGGCAAATAGAGAGGAAGATTATTCATTATTCAAACCTTGTTGTTGCATCAAATGTCCACTTGATAAAAGATGGTGGAAAACCACATAATAAGACTCTTTGGAAATTTCACGAGTTAGACCATGAGGCAATACTTGAAACATTAAAATGTAGAGTAGATCCAGTTGGTTCATTAGATTGAATAGGGAGAGAGAGAGAGAGAGAGAGAGAGAGAGAGAGAGAGAGAGGTGCAGGTGCACCTTGAATCATAGGGCCCTCATCTTTTCATTTTTTTTGTGTTATGCTCCAAGTGAGCTTGTAAGTAGAATAAGGGTCATTGGACCTAGGTGTGGTAGTTAGGGTATTGGATGTCATTTAATGTCCTTAGAAGAGTCACTATTTTGGCCTAAAAATCAAAGAATACCTTGCCATAGGTCAATGAGTAGCCTAAGGGATGAGTCATTAGCTTAGGGAAGGGTCCCTAGCATGGAATTGCTAAGGGATAGACTAAATAACAAGTTAGAAGTGTTAAGAAGAGCAAGCAAGAAAAATTGCAAAAGTTTCTATTTTGCAATTTTTGCAAAATGTTGATTTTGCAAGAAATTGTGGATTTTCCTTTTAAAACTTGAAGGAGGCCTATGAAAACCATAAGGATGAAGAGGAAAGACCTAGGAGGAGATATAAAGACTTTTCAAACCCTAAAATGAGAGAAGTTAATATCATTGTATATGGTTAGCATGCTATAGCATGATATTTGAAGGCAAAATTACTGAGTTTCTAAGTTTTAAGGAATTTTTGACATTGTTTTTGTAGATTGTACTAGTTTCCATGGTAGATTGGGTTGTTTAGAACAATTTTTTTTAGGCGATTTGGTTTGATTTCCTTTCTTTTCATAGTTTCAAAAATCTTTCTCTTTTCACCAGTCTACTATCCTAGTTTCAACAAGTTGTATTAATAATGGTGTAACTCACTATCCACTATTGGATTTGTATGGCCTCTTGGGGATAGTGAGTATAGACAATGTAATATATTATGGAAAAATAAAGGCCCTTCAAAAAGTTGGCAAGAGATTTTAACCTCTTTCCCTAGATGAGCTAGAACATGTCCAATGCAATATATTGTGGCAAAAGCAAGGCCCTTCAAAATGTTGGCAAGTAATTTAAACCTCTTTCTCTAAAAGAGCTAGAACATGTCTGACAAGTGCATCCAATAAAGAAAAGGAACATCATTGAGTTACGTAACTCTAATTATGCACATGGTGTCTACAACATAGGAGTATGCATCATTCACTGAGTTTTCATGTTGACAACATAGTTATCTGCACCCCTCATTTAGTACATGTTGTCTACACCACTGCTTTGCATGCTACACCATTGTAGGCTTATCCTCACATCATCGCACTTAATCTTGTGCTCAATGGAGGATAACCCATATCTGGCAGACATGTGCCTAATTATATGAAATATCATGCTACTAACTTTTATGCATTCTAGAAGCTCTCCTGAGGCCTTTATAAATAGGCACTCCTAGTGTACTCTCAAGTTGGCTAAGTTGGATATTGAATGAATATCATCATTCTGATCATACTCTATCTATTTTGGTCTATTGTGTGCTTGTGTTGAGTTCTTTAGTTCTTGGGTGAATTTTGGTCTAAGCCAAATTCTTACATGGTATCAGAGCTAAGGGAGATTCTCTACACATAGCTGTTTGAGACTGTTTATGCTTTAGCACCTCGACCTGAATCCAGAGGATCCACAAAAATTGGGAGCGTCTAGAGCCTAATCATACCTCACCGTTGCATCCAAAGCATCGATTTAGTGAAGATTGATTATAAATTTGGCTATCTTTAGCTAAAGTTGATCGTGAGGCAAAAAAAATTTGCAAACTGAAACCCCAAGGCACTGATTTGCAATTCGGGTATGGTCATTATCGGATCTATTTCATTGAATTTTAAGATTTGAATCTATTTCTTCTCTGTGATTTTAGGGGTATTTTTTGAAATTATTTTCTTCGTCAGTTCTACAAGAAGAGAAATTTTTTTTTTGCCAAATAGGGCTGTGACACCCTAGCTTGGCTCTATATTTTTGGTGGATTATTCTATTTATTCATAGGTATTATTACTTCTACGAGCATCAAATTTTAGAATCAAATTAAATCTGAATTCGAAGTTGTACTTCGAATATCATACAACATATTTTTGGCAAAGAGAATGAGCGGACTGGCGTCTATTTTACCCACCCCAACCAGCCTGACACACCTCTTCTGACAGGCTATTTGATTTACCTTTCGTAGATTCAAGGTTTTATAAAGCGCAGAGCGCTCATCCATGTCTCATGTGGGATAATACCTTGTGATTCTGGCGGTCACAGTTACGTCTTCCTGACATCGGCAATTCCCATCATAACTTTCTGACGTAGCTTCCACCTATACGCAAGACACCTAGCAAGCTTACAACCCTCCACATGGAAGCACAAAAGCTTTGACCCATGCAAGCAAGGACTACACGCAGCGTAATTTGACTCGCCCCTAACAAGAACATGCACCCAATCCCCCTAAGACACGTGGCACCATTTTATTCACCTAAATGACACGATAGCAATCTGTCTAGTCAGCAGTGATAGGACTGCCATGCTAGTACATAGTCAGCATATCCATACATTGAGTTAGAGGGGATGTACACTTTTTGTACATTTCGTATGGTACAGCATAGCCACGCAGATAGCTGACGTCATCTTAGGTGCAAATCTTACTGATGTCATCAGACTCACTGTATTAAATTGATGCCCATCCAGAAGTCATTTTAGGGAAATTTTAAACTACTGCAATGATCGTATGACTGTCAAATTTAATCCCCTCATTTGTTGATGCAACCCCTCTCTAGATTTATTTTGGTTTTTGCAGTCTAACTTCGAGAGGCCATAAGTCGGACATCAAAACTCTAAATTTGGTGGTATTTTTTTTGAAATTGGGTAGAATTTTCTATATTTTTTAGTGGTGCAGCTATTTTCTGGTTTTGGTGCACAAATTGTTTTAAAATTGCATTTTTTGGTGACTGTACCTAGATAATCCTACATTTTGCAACTTCAAAAGCTCTGTATGGGCACATCTAGAGTCGAAAACAGGTTCTATTTTTTTTGAAAGTGTGTATATTTTTGTCTACTTTCTAGATCTGCTATTAAACTGTAGGGTTGTGTGCACAAAAATTGTCACTTTCAACAATAGGGCCTTTCTTTGCTTTGTAATGCTTCAAAATTGTAGCACATTGTAAAGTTTCAAATTTGTACTCCATTAAGAGGTTGTAACAAGAAAAATTAAAAGTCCACAAAGTCAAAATTGGCAAGTGGCCCATTGTAATTGCACTATTGATAAAGTACCCAAAGCATCTATTTTGAGGGGGTTTCTTGATTTAGTGAAAGGGGGGGTGTCCTTGGTGTTGTGTTCTCTCTTTTTTGCACTTTTCTTTCATTTTCTGTATTATGGGCAACTTGAAGTTTCCTAAAATAACTATGCTTCATGGTCAATCAAAATGTGGTATCACTTAATGCATAATGGAGTTTCACAATATGTAGATGGTACTCTTTCTAAACCAGTAGGTGATAATGTATCAGTATGTGAAATTTTTGCTTGGGTTGCAATGGATAGGAAAGCCCTAGGTGATATATGTTTGGGGGTAGATGATAAGATCATGTATCAAATCAAGAAATGTACTACATCCAAGGAAGCTTGGGATACCCTTGAAAGCCTATATGGTAAAGTGTTTGAAGAAGATGTGTTCAAGATTGAAGATGAGCTTGTATCCTTAGATCCTAAGTCATATAACTCAATATAGGAACTCATCATCAAGGTGAATGAATTAAGGACGAAGCTTACTGATTGTGGGAGTTCTATAAAAGATGACAGACTGATCTATCTCATACATAACAAGCTGTCATTGGAATATTCCACATTTGTATCTTCTTTTAACACCTCAAAGACTACCTTAGGGTCTGCCTACAAGAAAGTCACTTTTGATGAATATGCTAAAATGTTGGATGATGAAGAGAAGAAGTTGAAATTAATGGAGATTCTCAAAACACCTCAGTCCAAAGCATTGGTGGCCAACACTAAGGGTTCTCAAAATTGAGCTGCACAATCTTCAAGTAAAGGAAAGGGTAAGAAGAAATGGAAGAAAGACAAATATGAGGATGCAGAAAATACAACACCATAGTCCAATCAACAAGGAAAGTCCTCGAATTCCAACAAGAAAGGGGACAACAATAAGGAGAAGAAGAAGTGTGCTTATTGCAAAAAATTGGGTCATGAAGAGCATGAGTGTTATCTTAAAAATATTGATGAATTGACCAACATCATGAAGAAACATAATGTTCCATTGCCTAATGTTTATAAGGAGAAAGGATCATCTTCAGATTAAAAGGGCAAAGGGCAAGCACTCATGGCTAATTTGAACTCTTCAAAGGAATGGATATTTGACTCAGGTGCCTCTTATCATATGGATTCTTCAAAGGAGGATTTTTCTTCAATGAAGCATTCAAAGGTACCACACATATTCATGGGGAATGATAGAAAAATCAAAGTTGAAGGAAAAGGAAATGTGGAGATGGAAAATGGAGAGTTTCAAGATGTTCTCTATGTTCCAAACCTAAGTTCAAATCTCCTTTCAATCTACCAAATCACTCACCTTAGAGATGGACATAGAGTTGAGTTCCTTCCAGACTCAATAAAAGTGCACAATCTCAAAGATAATTCCTTAGTTGCAATGGGGAAAGTGAATCATAACAAAAGGTTGTACTCTTTCTCTCATTTTGTATCCAAGTCTCCTTCAAAGGCCTTGTTATTTCAATGTAATTCAAACATGTAATTATGGCATGAGCGGTATGGTCATCTTGACTTCTGCTATCTTTAGCAACTTTGCACAAACTGAATGGTGAAAGGTCTACCTCAAATCAACTTTTCCAAAGGTGAATGTTGAATAGATTTAGTGGATATGCATCCAGAGGGGAAGTTAAAGAGAGGGAAGTCTTTTGGAGCAACACGTGTTCTACAAATGGTTCACATGGTATTAGCAGGTCCTTTTGCATTCAGCCAAGGTCGCTACATACTTACCTTTGTTGATGAATTTTCAAGGTTCACTTGGGTCTACTTTTTGCATAACAAGAATGAAGTGTTGGAAAAGTTTCTAGACTTCAAGTCTCATGTAGAATAGAAATCCAGAAAGGCCATCAAAGTACTTCACATGGACAATGGAAACATAGATGTGAACATAAGACTTATGGACTTTTGCAAACATGAGGGCATTGATCTTCAAACTCCACCAGCATTTAGTCGGCATAAGACAGATGTTGTAGCTTTGAGGATACAAACTCTCAAGTCTATGGCAAGTTGCATGATTCATGATGTTGGTGTTTTAAAATGAACTAAAACTACTAAGCAATAAAATGCTTAATACCAAGATGACAGTACTCATACAATCTAAAGACTAGCCAATTCTTGTTAACAATTGCATGTGCAAAGCATTTGGGCCCAATTTCAACAAAACTAAGAGTGGTTTTCTACTCTTCTGGCTTTGCAAAATCAGGGTGGGTATACCTAGGGATGATTCAAGACTGGGAAAAATGTATGAGGATTATTTTTAGTTTCATTCTAATTCTCATCTCAAATCCTCAAACACACACAATTCTTGATAACTTGATCAACACATCCTATATAATAGATATGGCCAAAAATTCTTCTATAGATCTACAGATGTTCCCAATCAATAGTGGCTAACTAAAGCTAAAACATTCCATGCAGACAAGTATTGGCCACCCTTGAAAATCTATAGGAAACAAAAGAAAAATTTATTTAATTTTGTATTTTTGATAACCATTTGTGACATATTCCTCTTTCAACTGGGTCAAATTTGATCAGTGCCTAATCCATTGGGGCATAGAGTCTATTACAAATTTCTAGATCTAATTTGTTTCCTTACAACAAATTTTATCAGCAATTCTAATGAGAATTCATCATTCAAAACCCTTTTCGCTACTAGAGCAACCTTATCACATTCACCAAAGCTTTTACTTAATCCATTGAATTAACAGTAGTGATAAATAGATATACAACCTAACTAGATTGCTTTCAATTGCACAAGCCTTTACTTATACAATATCAAGATAACCAAGTAATTAAAAGGAGACAAGATTCAGAAAGAATTGATATGGGGATAGTTTACAATTTGTATTCATTTTCTTTGAAAATTGTATACCATTTACAATAGACTTAGAATGACCTTCAGAAAGAAACACAACTCATTCTATATTCATGTATTCTCAGAGAATTGATAGAGAAAATACATCATAAACTTGCTTTCAAAAATTTGGACCAAAGACAGACTAAGCATATCACTTAGAAAAATAGAATTCGGACCATTCTTTAGCCTTGGAATCTCACTTAAATAGTGTGAGATGCAACAAGCTTCAGGCTAAGAGAAAGTGACAGGTGTCTTTAACAAGAAACATTTGCATACACTTATCACAAGATGACAAAAATGTAAGCAACAGAAAAAGTTTTACATCAAATATTTCTTTTGTGGGCCCTTTCTGTTACATCCTCTGGAATTGGCATAATGATTTGATTCTTTTATCTATCTGATTCCTCGAAATAAGTGACCATGAGGTTTGAAAGTGATGAGTCTCCTTCATTTATCTGTAAGTTTACTTTAACTTGGGGATTTTCTCTGTCTTTTTCATCAACTGTTAAAGTAACAGTTACATCTGCATGATCTTCTACCTCATCATCTTCTGACATCTGCTCTATAGACATGAATTTGTCCTTCCACTTATTATAGACAACATCATCTAGCCTATCAAAACTCAGAACTTCTCTTTGTACAATTAAAAGGGAATTTGCAATTGTCTCCATATTAACCAATTCTTTTTGGATAGAGTTGTAAAATATCTGCACTTTAACCAACTCCTCATTTGTTATTGCCCACAAAAAATGGCCAACTTCATTTATAACCCTATTTATTCTCTCACAAAAAGCTTCATTTAGCTCCTTCTTCCATTTTTCCTTTTCTTCTATTTTATCAACTGACTTTAGAGCACAAGGGAATAAATCAATTTTTTCTGCAAAATACTTGGAAAGGCAATTGGTTAATCTTCTATAGAAAGAATCTTGTTTATCATCAAAATCCTGCAACTTATTTAGTAAGTCAAAAATTCCTTCTATTTGATGATATGTTAAATGAATAACAAATATACAAACAACAGTGATATCTGAGCTTCTCTCTATCCACTTATGTACAATGGGTCTAAATATATCTTCATTTTGCTTTAATTCATCCCTGATTGCTGAAATCTTTGACAATTGATCAAAGAATGTGGGCCACTCTATTCTGTCTATTAAATACATAATAACATGCCTTAGTTTTTCTTCATGTTGATTGTTAAGCTCTACATGCATGGCATACAACTTATTCTTCTCTTCTTCAAAGTCATCTGCAGTATAGAACTAAGGTCTTTCTGGAGTATTAGGTATCTCAACTATTGGAGTAGACTTGAAGGATTCAATAGGTGGCCTTGGGGGGGTAGGCAATCCTAGGTTTGCTAGTTTCTCCCATTTTCCTTTTCCCCAGTACCTTCTCCATTTGAGACACTTTATTTTCCAGTGATTGTATTTGTATACCCCTTTCCTTATATGCTTTCAAAACTTCTTCAAACCTAGCATTGAGTTGAGTAAATCTATCTTCTTCCTGGCCAGATACACCACCACCAAATTTTAGCACTTTTGAGGCCATTCCCATTATTTTCTTACTACTCACTTCACCAGCCCTGTATACTATCAATGTACCAATATGCTCTATAGTGGAAAACTCATGCACTCTGGTATTTTCCCCCTTTTCCATGGACCATATAACAAGGGCTTGGTGGTCATCACTAAATTTTACTCCTCTATGAGCCTATAATATTTCTTTAGCAGTTGTTAGTTGAACATCCTTCTGCTTCCTTACTCAATAAAAAACAATAGCATTTTCCATATCCCATTCCGGCAGAAGGAGGACTCTTGACTGTCTAACTATTTGCCTCCTAGCTTCAGGAGTAAACTGGGCAAAATCATTCAAAAATTTTGATTTCACCTCTCCCTTAATAACTGGGTCGAGTTTATCTAGTTGCTCAGCCTTGATTTTCTCACAAGCTTTCTCAAAATTTCCCATATTTAATCTCCACAAAAATTGAGAAAAAGCCCTAGATCTTACAAAATTTTCATCATTAATAAATCTTTCAGAAGCCTGGGCAACTATTGGGTCAATTTCCTTACCTTGGTAATCAGCAATGGTTAGGTCCAAGGAAGGTGTAGGAGGTTCTTGTGGCTCTCCAACATCCAGGTCTATAGAAGTGAATATCACATCCCCTTCTCCACCCATTTTTCTAAGCTGTTCTCTTAGGGATGCTTCATCATTTATCTAGATTGGGGACTGGCTTGAGGAGTATTGTTCCTTTTGAAAAGAAGAAGACCCCTGCTCTAATTTTTGCCTTTTTGGAGAGCTAGTTGTAGATGGACTTCTTGACCTTGGCTTTTGATGAGGGGGTGTCTGTTGCACATTTTGAATCATGACATAACCTTCCCTTTTCTATAATGTATATTGGCTAGGAGCTACCACATTTCTACTACTTATTCTTCTTTGTACTTTTGCAGCCTTTTCTAGATGTGTCTCAACATACATAGCTTTCTTTTCATTCATGGTTTGAATTATTATGGAAAAATTATTCATTAATGCTTGTATTTTAGCTCCCCAGTATTTCTTATCTTTCAATGGGTCATACTAGGGGTCAAAAGCATTAATGAATTCCAGGGTCTTACTAAAAACTATCCATTTCTCTTTCCTCAATTCTTGTTCCTGCAATGTGAAGATATTTTTGACTATATCTTCTGGATAGTAAACTTGATGTAACATATGAGAAGCTCTCACCCTTTCTTTTAAAAGGTCATAGAATCCTTCAAGGTCAATGAATTTGGCATGAGACTTTGCCATGTTATATCTATCCAAAAATAAATTCAGGTGCTTCCACCTTTTTTTGACAAAGACAATCATGCACTATAGTAACAATTGGAAAGAAAGTGCCCTTCTTAATCAATTCCCTCTCATCTATAGTGCCTATCTGCCATAAGAGCTCAGCAATCCCTATCTTCAAGGGCACATGAAAAGGCAACACATGTGGCTTTCCTAGAAAACCATATACCCTTATCACAGTTGAAACATTATAAGGGATTATATCCCCCCAATTATGACTAACCAACAGTCCTTGTGCATGGTCTTTAGGTCTAACCAATTCCAACAATGCTTGTGGAATTCTACGGCTATCACCTCTCAAAAGCAATCTCAGCCTAGATGTGAAATATCTATCAAATCTTACATAACTAGAATATGTGGCTTCTGAAGTCATATCCACACTCCACAACTGCACTGGATTCCTCTCTCCATCCTTGGTTGTTTCCAACTCCATACCCTTGGAGACGAAAGTGTATCCCTTGTATAAGCATACATGCATCAGCAATGAATACCAATAGAATGGTTTGTTCACTTTTCCCTTTGCTATTCCAACCAAACCATTGTGAATTTCTTTTGCTAGAAAAGTGGCAAAATCCAAAATGGTACTCATTCCAAATTGAAGGGCTTGAGCCATTATAAGGACAATAGAATGTGGAATTTGATCACCTTCATCTATCCCAAAAATCTTGCATAGAGAAAAATACAGTGCTTGAGCTCTCAAGTTGAAATGTCTTCTCAACAATGGTTCTAGGGTGTTGGCTGTAATCATAGGCAAAGTGCCAATTTTAGCAGCATGCTCTTGTAGTGGCCCTATTCTTAGGTAAATTCATTGTGCATCATATCTGGCTTGTAAATCATCCATATCAATGATTTTATGCACAGCGTGGTTAGGGTTAAGGTTGAAAACCTCACTGAATAGCTCAGGGAAAACCCTAAAAAGATTGACTCCAGAATGATTTTTTACCCATCCCGTAATAGGATCATATTTCTTTGCCAGGTCCATCAATAAATCACTATCAAAGAAAACTATAAGGACTGTTAATTTACCAATATCAAACTCCCAAACATTGCTCATAGGAGTGTCCAATTTTCGCCCTAAAAACCATTTCTTAAACAACTCAAGACCTCCCATGGAAACCTGGGCATCTCTTACCCAATTAGCTTTGTCATAAAAACCTTCTGCTACAACTACTCTGGGATGTTTCGGAATGAGTTCCCTCCCCTTAATTATTTCATGCACTGATAAGGGGAATTGTTCAAGAAATTCATCATGCACAGAATGTTTCAAATAATCTATTTGCTAGTAAAATCTTTTTGAGGAGGCATTTTGAATGAACCCTAAGAATTTCACAACAGCAGATACTTTAAATTTACTTAGAAAGTCACAGAGTACTTACCTGCCAGAATTCGCACTTTTGCACTTTTGCCCTGATGTTCTCTCTATGCTTTAGTGGTTCATTAATGGTGAAATCATGGGCTCTTCTCATACATTAAAATCGCACGCACAAGGTCTGAATCATATTTACTCTCAGTAACCGTTTCCCGCAATTTGCACCTAAGTTTGAATCCCATCTGTAGATTTTACCAGATCGGACGATTCTAATTTAAAAAGTAATGAGCTTTACGGCTTTTAAAAAAATGCTATGTGTCACAGATCCGCTTCCCCACATTATTTAAATTCCTTGCATCTTAGAATTGTGGGGAAGCATCGTTCGTTGATCAAGACAAGATCGACGATAAGATTAATCCACTTTCTAATGAAAACTAGTTAGCTGTACTGACCAATAAGAAACTGCCATATGAGCTCATGCCATCTGACAACATTCCATGCCAACAAATCCCATATCTTCTTCTGACTGAGAAAGTACTTGGCATCATTCAGTCCACATGTCATGCTAGCGCATTCCCGCTTTCCTTATCTAACGAGCATCTTCAAATTGTGGGCTTGCACCAGTTGTTGATCTTCGAAAGATCAATGACAATACTAATTCTACCCTGTAGGGCATCTAAGAAAAAACTTTTAATGTCACCATAGGCACGTGTCTGCAAGGCGCATTCCCACTTTGTTTAAACTTTGCTCAAATTCAAAATGCAGGGAAGTGCCTTTCGTTGATCAGGATAAGGATCAACGATCAGAAACAACTCTTCATTTTATGCTTGCATTATCCTCTTGGGCCAATGACATCATTGCTTTTAACCCACGTGTTCTAACTATTATATTTATTTCTAACACCTTTTTGGCCCACATCATAAGTAGCTCCAGCTAAGCACAATTGGCAGATCCTATGGCGTGACTTCTACATTTTTCCATAGTCTGGCCCCACTATGACACATGTCGCAAAGGTACATTCCCACTTTTCTTATCTGACTTGCAGCTTCATAATGCGGGATTACACTAACCGTAGATCTTCGAAAGGTCTACGGTTGATAAGACTTCATTTCCATTCAATAGTCGAACTGCTTCAGTGGCACATCTGGTAGTATACGTCATCAATCATTTATAGTGTGGCATACTACATTACAAATACCCGACCCCACCTTGACACATGTCAAAAATCTGCTTGCCCACATTATTTATTTCTTGTGCAGTTTCAAATTGCGGGCATGTGCTGGCCTTTGATCTCTGATAGATCAACGGTTATAGAAACTTCGCCATTTGAGTAGCATATTGGCTAATAGTGACGAATGATGTTCCTCCACCTGTTCCAACTCATCTGACACACACCACAAAGGACATCTCACCATTATTATTTTTTATTCTTGAGAACGGTAGGCCCATCTCGTCAGACCATGCCACTTGTCCAACTTTCGCTTCCCCACATTATTTATCTGATGAGCATCTCTTTCTTGCAGGAAAGCGCTAGCCCTTGATTGAGATGAAATCAATGGCTGACACTTCTTGGTGATAAACTGCATACCTCTATTGGCAAATCCACCAATAATATCATGAGAAAATTAGGACGTGTGCAAAAGTACTAACAAACTTGCAAAAGTTCCTGACAATTTATGATTCACTAGAATTTAGGAATGTAAAGGCTATAGACTATTTAAATACCTTGCATCTTGAAATTGCAGGCATGAGATACTCGTTGATCTAAACAGGATCAACGATTAAAAAGACTTTGCATCATCAGAGGTAATTGCTAAGAGAATGATTAAGCAATTTGTATGCTAAGCACAATCACGTAGGATTAAACAAAATTATAATGACCTCATGCTTATGCAAGCCCTCCCTTGGAAAAAAAAATTCATTGAAAGCATTTTTGTGAAAATATTTTGAGGGTATTCTAAAACTAGGGAAATCTAATGATTTGAAAAAAACAAGGAACAAAACCCTAATTTTCAAAATTTCAAGACTTAAATGATTTTTCGAAAGATTTTCCCTTATCCTCTGCATAGTGAAAAATCAGGACAATACGTGCCAAGTCTCTAGATCCATCATTAGAAGTCAAAGCAATCTCAAGTGCCACTCACATTCTTAATCATTCTCCTTATCTAGCCTTAGATGGAAAAAATCCTTTCGAGGCATGGTATGGCAAAAAACCTATTGTGACACACTTCAGAGTCTTTGATTGTCCTACATGGGCAAAGAGATCTTCCAGGGGATGCAAGGTACAAACATCTCGACCTTGTACCTTCATTGGTTATGAAGATGATGTGAAGGCATATAGACTTCTAGATCTTGAGAAATATCAGATATTTGTGGAGAAGGATGTACATTTTGAGGAAATTTCTCCATGCTTGTCCTCTACTCCTCTTCCCACATCATACAGTGTGGAAACTGATAGTGATTTCAGCAATAGTGCTTCAATAGATTCAGACACGTGGAGTTCTATCGATAGTTGTAGTGAGAGGTAACTTCATCAGTTTAGTCCACATGCATACATTGCCACAGTGATAGGTCCAACACAACAAGGTACATCCAGTCTTCCAAATACAGGTTCAGTGACAGATTTGGGAGATAGTATTCATGATCTGCCTCTTCTTCTTGATGCAGAATTACCTTCTTCAGTTGTCATGAGGGTTCCATCCGACTCTCTTGTTCATTCTCTACATGATCAATCATTACAGGTTGAAGTGATTGTGGATACTTATGATCAGCAGTTGCAGCAGGGTTCTTCATCAATTGCAGAGATAGACAGTTCTTTGGGACAAGTTCTTCAGCCAGTTGAGTAGGTTTCAGAGACACCACTTATTCATGAGATTCTTTCCATATACATTGGAAGCATCTCATTTGTACCCTTGACATTGTTTCTTCATAAGGGGAGGAACACCATTGTGCAGTCTTGGATCAACTTCTTCATCGGAGCAGTCACTGGCCGGCATTCTTCTTTTTGGGGGGGGGAGCCTATCCTGTCTGTCTTCCTCTTCTCATCATTCTCTTATGTATATACTAGATGTATGTCATAATGGGGGGGTCTTGATTACTCCATCCATCCATGAATCCCTATTTATCTCTCTTTTTGGGGGAAGGTTTTTACCATGAGGTTTTTCCTCTTTCCTCACTTTATGGGAGATTGCATATCATTATGGACATGGGTACCTAACATGGCCTAGTAGCCGGGACCCATTCTACATTGCATCCTAGATTTTGTAAGCTTAAGGGCATTCCCCTAAGTTGCACTTAAGGGGCGTTGTTGGTGTAAATAAGTATTTACTTATTACACTTAAGTTTACTTAGGTTAATGCATTATTTAATTATTTTTCATTATTTTATTTTTTATTTAGGTGAGACACTTAGGAGTTTGTGTACTCTCATTGAGTTATGCAACTCTAATTATGCACATTGTGTCTACAACACAGGAGTATGCATCATTCACTGAGTTGTCATGTTGACAACACAATTATCCGCACTCCTCATTTAGCACATGTTGTCTACACCACTAATTTGTGTGCTACACCATTGCAAGCTTATCCTTACATCATCTCACTTAATCCCGTGCTCAATGGAGGATAACCCATATCTGGTAGACATGTGCTTGGTTGTATGACATATCATGATGCTAAGTTCTATGCATTCTAAAAGCTCTCTTGAGGCCTTTATAAATAGGCACTCCTAGTGTACTCTCAAATTGGCTAAGTTGGATATTGAATGAATATCATCATTCTAATCATACTCTGTCTATTTTGGTCTACTGTGTGCTTGTGTTGAGTTCTTTAGTTCTTGGATGAATTCTAACCTAAGCCAAATTATTACAATATGCATATATGAACATTAACCAATAAAAAATATAAAGGAATACAAACATTGAGTATTGTATAATATACAAATATTATTGACCAAAACACTGATATGGTCTATTTAGGTCCTAATCAACATGAATCAATGATTTATTTCATCAAAGACAACTTATAGCAGCAAGATACTTTGAAAACCAATTAATTGGCTTGTAGCCCTCCTAGAATGAGAATGAGGCATAAGTTTTAATCCTTTTGAACAACATGGTGACTTGACTAGGGATTTGGATACCCTTTTGGGTTTTATAAAACATGCCAAAGTTTCCAAGGATGGAGAGGAAAAGAGGTTGCTATTGTTGCAACATTAGACTGGATTCTTAGGCCTAATTAGGGCTCCAAGGTTTTAGCCTCTGATGAATCCAACTCAAACTAGAAGGGACTATTACAAATGTTGTATGGTATACTGATGGTGATGCACACCTAGGGTATGGCAGCAAACTCAACTCCTTGAACTTCCTAGAAAATAACTTGTAGAATCTAAAAGCACATTGTTACACCTTGCATTTCACCAAAGGGCATCAATTTCCCATGGTGGAATGTGTCAAAATGACCCAGCCCTAGCAAAGTGTTGATTTCTAGGTTGAATCTTATGCAGCAAGCAAGAAAATTTGATAACTTCCAACCTATGAAGAATTAGAACATGATACTTGATGAAAAATGAAATAGATAAAACTCTTCAACTTCTAGATCCAGTGGCACATTCTGTCTTGTCCGTATAGTCTGTACAAGAGTCTAGAACCCATGTTTTGCAAGAAAAAATGCTATTTTGTATTGATTTCAATGCCAAATTATAATTGTGATTCCTATCATCAGTCTATAAGGCTTTATAGGACTTCTCTAATGGTTACATGGTCAGCTTAGCCATTGGAGGAAAGGATTTGAAAGTATTTGACACTTTTTTGCAAAGTTGTTCAAAAGTTGCTAACTTGGTCTAGACCTAAATTAGGTGATCCAACATGGATCTAGTTATTCAAAAAAAAAGAAAACTTAGAATCCTATTCATTTTTTAGGTGTATTGATCATATTTGGTCTTAGTTACCTAGGGGTTCATATTTATGCCTAACCCTAGAACTAGGCCTTACAACTAGATTTACGTGCCAAACTATCCTAAGTGAACTATCTAGGATCCTTAGGTGCCTTCTTTGATGAGTCTAGATTGGGTGCTCCTAGACCAGTCATCTACTTGACTCAGACATGTTTGGGAACTGACAATCTCCATTTAAACTCAAGTCTCCGTTTAAAGGTCGCAATGAGCTTTTTGTTGTTCTATTAAGATCATTAATATATTTCGATGAGAACTTTGAGGGATCATGCCTAGCTTGAGTATCCTGGCTTCCCAAGTCTTGTAAATGCAAGGCCATTGATGAATAGAAATTTCTAATTGAAACATATGTTGTGTTAGAATGAAGTGTGTGACCAGATTCTTTGCCTACTAATGAGCCAATTTGAGGCTTCACTTCACATTGCTCTGTGGATAATTCTATAGTACTTGTTACTTCTCTATCTAAAAAAATTGTGTTTATGTACATGTGCACTCTTTCCCAATAGTTGTAGGTTTTGTCTCTTCATCCTAAGTAATTGGCATACCCTGGATGTCACTAAGATAACCATTTTCTTTTGAAATGTCATTTTCTCTTAGATTAATATCTCTATTAAGCATGTTTTCTATATCTTCCTTTATATATATAATAGATGTAGCTACAATTCCTCTATATATATTCCTCTATATATTAAGCTTTCCTCTATAGGAATGAGAATGCATGGGGAGTTAGGCCAACTATTGGTCACTATATTAAAAAGGTAGTTCTTGGCCATGCCACTGATGGGAATCATTTCAATCTTATTTTTAGAATCAATACCTCATTTTTCTTGAAAGAATAATATATATTATTTTCAATGTCTTTGAAATATCTTTAGCTGGTAGCCAATTGCTTATTCATTGTCTTTCAATATTCATGGGAAATTAAGGTATTTGGTTACCTAATAGGTCCTAGGAATCTTAACTAGGGTCCTAGAATAGTCCTGGATGGACCCATTTGACCTAAATATGTAAAGAGCAAAAATTGCTGAAAAGTTAGAATGTTGCTCAAAAAGTTGCTTGAGCAACTTTTGCAATTTTTGCAAAAAAGTTGCAAATGGAAGTTTGGGAAGTTGTAACTATCCATGCTCAGGTATATGAGCATGGGAATATATTTTTGAAGGTTAGAAGATTTCCAATCAGATTTGCATTTTTAAGCAACTTTTATAACTTTTGCAATTTTGCACAAAAGTGCAACTTTTGCAAAGTTCACTAGATTTCACTTCTTGGACTTGGAAAAGCTTCCAAACTATTTTAAAAAAATTAAAAACACCTAATCCTAGGCAATCTTGACTAAAAAATCAAAAAGACCCAATTTTTCCTAATTAGCAACTTTTTCTCATATCTCTCTCATTGTTCATAAAGGGATCAAATTGTCTATTTTGCTAGCTTTGGGTGTTAGGGTAAACCCTAGCCCCAAGCTCCTCCCATCTTGTTGAGCACTCACACATTCTTGGGCACACTGAACTAAATCATCCCTAATAGTCACTAAATCCCATAGGGTAGTGATCTTTGATGGGGCATATCTCAGAGCTCATGTGAGGTATGAATGCAATTCTGGGTGCTACAGGACCATGTTATAGAGACCTACAATAACCTCTCTCACTTTTTGGAGATCTTATTCCATTTTCATTTTGTGACCCCATCTCAGGTGATGCTGGAACTTGTAGTGTTGGCTAGTACAAAGTTGCCAACTACCAAATCTCCCTTACCATTCATTATGGGATTGAACTATCTATTTTGTTAGCCCTAGTGGTTAGGTAAATCCTAGCCCCAAGCTTGTCCTACCTGTTGAGTGCTCGAACATTTTTGGGCATGACGAACTGAAACATCCCTAAGAGTCACTAAATGTCATAGGGCAACGATCTTTGACAGGGCATATCTTGGAGCTCGTGTGAGGTATGGATGTGATTTTAAGTACTACAAGACTGTGTTGCAAAGACCTACAATAACCTCTCTCACTTTTTGGATATCTTATTCCATTTTGAATTTGTGAGTTCATCTAAGGTGATGGTGAAACTTATAATTTTGGCTAATACAAAGTTGCCAACTGTCGAATCTCCCTCACTATTCATCATGGGATTGAATTGTCTATTCTGTTAGATTTGGGTGGTCAAATAAACACTAGCCCCAAGCTTGTCCTATCCCATTGAGCACTTGAACATTCTCTAGCATGCCAAACTGAATCATCCCTAAGAGTCACTAAGTACCATAGCATAGTGATCTTTGACAGGGCATATCTCAAAGCTTGTGCAAGGTATGGATGCAATTTTAGGTGCTATAGGACCGTGTTATAGAGATCTACAATAATCTCTATCACTTTTTGGAGATCTTATTCCATTTCCACTTTGTGACCCCATCTCATGTGATGTTGAAACTTGTAGTGTTGGCCAATACAAAGTTACAAACTATCGAATCTCCCTTAGCATTCGTCGTGGGATCAAACTATTTATTCCATTAGTTTTGAGTGGTTGGGTAAACTCTAGCCCCAAGCTTGTCTCATCCTATTGAGTGCTCAAATGTTCTCAGGCATGCCGAACCAAAACATCCTTAAGAGTCACTAAATGCCATAGGGAAGCAATCTTTGATGGGGCATATCTTGGACCTCTTTCAAGGTATGGATATGATTCTAGGTGCTACAAGACCATGTTGTAGATACCTACAATAACCTCTCTCACTTATTGGAGATCTTATTCCATTTTCATTTTGCGACTCCATCTCGGGTGATGTTGAAACTCGTAGTGTTGGCCAGTAAAAAGTTGGCAACTATCGAATCTCCTTCACCATTCATCGTGAGATCAAACTATCTATTTTGTTAGCTTTGAGTGGCTAGGTAAATCCTAGCCCCAAGATCATCTTGTCCCATTGAGTGTTCAAATGATCTCGGGCATGCCAAAGCGAAATGTCCCTAAGAGTCACTAAATGCCATAGGGTAGCAATCATTGAGGAGGCATATCTCAGATCTCGTGTGAGATATGGATATGATTTTGGGCACTATAGGACTGTATTGCAAAGACCTACAATAACCTTTCTTTCTTTTTGGAGATCTCATTCTGTTTTGATTTTGCAACCCCATCTCAGGTGATGTTGAAACTTGTAGTGTTGGCCAGTACAAAGTTTCCAAATGTCGAATCTTCCTCACCATTTTTCATTGGATTGAAGTGTCTATTCTGTTAGCTTTGGGTGGCTAGGTAAACCCTAGCCTCAAACATTCTCGGGCACGCTGAACCAAAATATCCCTAAGAGTCACTAAATGTCATAAGGAAGCAATATTTGACAAGGCATATATCGAAGCTCATGTGAGGTATGGATGTGCTTCTAGGTGCTACAAGACCATATTGTAGAGACCTACAATAACCTCTCTCACTTTTTGAAGATCTTATTCCATTTTGATTTTGTAACCCCATCTCGAGTGATGCTAAAATTTGTAGTGTTGGCCAATACAAAGTTGCCAACTGTCGAATGTCCCTCATTATTCATATTGGGATAAAACTATCTATTCTATTAGCTCTAGGTGGTCATGTAAATCCTATCCCCAAGCTCTTCCTATCCCGTTGAGTGCTCAAACATTCTTAGGCATGCCAAACTGAATTGTCCCTAAGAGTCAATAAGTGCCATAGAGAAATGATATTTGACTGGCCATATCTCAAAGCTCATGCAAGGGATGGATGTAATTCTAGGTGCTATAGGACAATTTTTTTGAGACCTACAACAACCTCTCTCACTTTTTGGAGCTCATATTCCATTTTGATTTTGCGACCCCATCTATGTTGATGCTAAAACTTGTACAGTTGGCCAATACAAAGTTTCCAACCACCAAATCTCCCTAACCGTTTATCGTGGGATCGAATTGTCTATTCCATTAGCTCTAGGTGGTTGGTTAAACCCTAGCCCCAACCTCATCCTATCCCATTGAGTACTCAAATGTTCTCGGGTATGCCAAATCAAAACGTCCCTAAGAGTCACTAAATGCCGTAGGGTAGCAATCTTTGACAAGGCATATCTTGGAGCTCGTGTGAGGTATGGATGAAATTCCAAGTGCTATAGGACTATGTTATAGAGACCTACAATAACCTCTCTTTCTTTTCTGAGATCTTATTCTATTTTGATTTTGCAACCCCATCTCAGGTGATGCTAAAACTTGTAGTGTTGGCCTATACAAAGTTGCCAACTACCAAATCTCCCTCACCGTTCATTGTGGGATTGAACTGTTTGTTCCATTAGCTTTAGATGGCTAGGTAAACCCTACCCCTAAGCTCATCTTATCCCATTGAATTCTCAAATGTTCTTGGGCACGCTAAACCGAATTGTCCCTAAGAGTTACTAAGTGCCATAGGGCAATGATCTTTGATGGGGCATATCTTAGAGCTTGAGTGAGGTATGGATGTGATTCTAGGTGCTATAGGACCATGTTGCAAAGACCTATAATAACCTCTCTCTCTTTTTGAATATTTTATTCCATTTTTTATTTTGCGACCCCATCTCAAATGATGTTGAAACTTGTAATGTTGGTTAGTACAAATATGCCAACTATCGAATCTCCCTCACTGTTCGTCGTGGGATCAAACTGTCTATTTTGTTAAATCTAGGTGGCTAGGTAAAACTTAGCCCCAAGCTCCTCCCTTCTAATTGAGAACTCAAATTTTCTTAGGCATGCTAAACTAAATCATCCCTAAGAGTCACTAAATGCCATAGGGCAATGATCTTTGACAATGGCAACAAGATATGTCATCTCATCCAATGATGGAGACTCATGATAGAAGATAAAGGGGTGAACATATACCTCATTTTGAACATGTTATTTTTTTATGATAATAACATAATCCTTGTTTGTAAGGTCAAGGAACTTGAGGTCACCTATAAATCCGACTTGCCTTAGTCCTAAAGATTTTTCTTTTTCTTTTTTGTTTTTGTTAATAAGTAGACTCAATAAGTGTTTTGAGAGTCATTACACCTTACATTGGTCCTATGTGTTACCAAAAACCACTTGGTTAAGTTCTAGGAAGAGTTAGTACAAAATTTGCATTTTGCAATAAAAGTTGCTAACAACTTTTTGGCAATTTTAGCAATTTTTGGGAAAACCTTGAAATTAACCTTGTAACCAATCAAATCAACTTATAATTAGTTGGAATGGATGTCAATGATGAAAATTTACTCTATGAATTTAGAGGAGGCATAAGGCTTTGGTGATTATTAATTTTTTTTTTAATATGGCAAGGAATCACTATTGATGTTAAACTTGAATGTAGGATCATTGAGTTATTGTTAAATATCATTACTTCCTGTTTGGAACATCAAACTCCTACTTTTTCAGAATGAAACACCACTTTAGTTGCATGTTATCACTAAATGGAGTTAGTGGAAGATGTTAAAGATCTTCTTGATTGTCTTAATAGCCATTTCAAGGGTTTGAAACATAATCATTTCCCTTTGTGAAGAATTGTCTGAAAATCAGCAAATTACATGTTGTTGCAAAGAAAATACAGTCATAGGATGTTGGAAGATTGTTTTCACTCATAGGATGTTGAAGAATCTCTTGGAAGGATGGAATATATGACAAACTAAAGTTTGTGAGATAGTTATTAGGTGTTCCTTGAACTGTCTAAGGTGTTAGTTTGAAGTAAGAAGTTGATTATGATCCATTTCTCAAATTTGCTCATTTTTCCCTTATTGCTTCCCAAGTCTTCAATAGGGAAAGTGATCAAGTAGTTTTGTGAAGTTGGGTAGAAGTTTGTTCAATGTTGTAACCAATTTTAAAAGAGTCTTTGAAGATACTTAGGAAGGTGGGAAAGGTAGTTTGCCTTAAAAATGTTCTTCTTGGGAATCCACTAGATTTTGGTGTGAGCACTCTACATCATTTTGGATGCAATTTACATTAAAATGAAATATATGAAATGTAATTAAAATGTAAACAATAAAAACAAGATATATATTATGATAACCAATAATGTCATGCATGAATAAACATATAATATATTATGAGAACCAATAATGTCACATATGAATAAACATATAATATATTATGATAAGCAATAATGTCATATATGAACAAACATATAATATATTATGATAACCAATAATGTCATACATTAAAAAACATATAACATATTATGATAGACAATAATTTCATACATGAACAAACATATCATATGTTAACCAATAATGTCATAAGTCTAATAATATCATCCATCAAATATATGTCATACATCAAATGTCATATATACATCAAATTTATATCGAATATGTCCACTAATGCCTATACATATGTGTCTATCAAATATATCTTCTCCTTCCCACAAGGGGAAGGAAACAAATCCCTAGAGGTCTTTGGTCATTGTGTGGAGGGAGATAACGGGGATGATGGGGTCTTCCTCACAAACTTGCTCGTCCTCTTGTTTAGGCTCTTCTCTAATTCGAGTTGATACAAAAAAAGTACATATGAATCAATAATTATTATACATTGAAATAAAATATACGTACACATAAAATTAATTATTTTCTTACCACCATCAAATAGTCACTCCGTACGTCCACATCAAAAGCTCACAGATGATCGGGTGTAAAAAGGCCCTATAACAGTTCAATCAATATAATCACTTATAAATAACATTTGAAATTTTGATACAAACTATTATAAAAAAAAACTAAAACTAAGAAAATTATTTCATACCTCGATCAATGGCTCTGAACTAGCCATTGCTACAGCAACTCCACGATCGATGGACTGGCAAAGATGAGGAGGAGTCTCAAACGTCAATAATTGCATGTCATATAATATAATTTACATGAAACATGGAACAAATATAATCAAATGAATTAAATTAACATGAAACAAATTTACTTCTACAAAGCTCCTATCATGAATAAGCTCAGAGTCCCTTATGTCGATAGTCCAATAGAGAACTAATGCACATGCATAATTTTTTTTTGTCAATCCTTCATATGATTACTTAATAAATATATGTATTAATTTAAATGATTAAATTGATACATACCTCTCAACTTGTCAATGGGTCAAAAAAATGGGGCTAGGGAATCTATACTAGGGCCATCAACACTCTTACCTTGAGTTTTGAACAATGTCAATACATGATAATTAATTAGTCGTTTACTATACATATGAAATGTAATCAAATTAGTTTATTACAATTGTAATTTACCTATGTGTCAATCCAAAATGTGTCACTTAGGAACTCATCAGGGACTAGCCCATCATCCATACTGCCTCCAACATAACTGTCAAATGTGCATAAGGATCCACATGATGTGCACATGTGACCATGATGCATAGAAGGCTCCTCCTCAACTAATGGACTAGCACAATGAATGAGGGTCTATTTCAAAGCATTGATAGTCCCTAGAGTGTTGGTCTCTACATGTTCCTTCATAACTAAAGGAATAATCACATGCTCACCCTATGGCTTGATAACAAGCCTCCTAACTACATTAGGGTCATGACATGCCCCCAACCTCTCAAATGATGACCCCCCACCTCTACCCTAAGATTCTAATATATAAAAATAATTGGGGATTTTCCCAAGGACAAATTCACAATACAATTTCTTTAAGAAATACATTGGAACCTCATGATTATTGTAGAGAGGGGCATCAAAGACCATCCACCATCCATCCCAAAAGTTATTTCTAATATCATCATGAATGCACCAATAGATGGGGAACCTTTTAGTTGTATGTTTAACAGTGTCTTTTTCTCCAAGATTTTTGAACAATGCACAAATGCTACCTTTTTCTATTTCATTTTTTTTTTACATCTTTACATGATAATTTGTTTGCATAATATCTTCTTGGTTCATTCCTCTTAACATGCCAAATATCCAATTGACCACTAATAGAAGCTATATGGATTATAATGGACTCAATGGAGGATGCCAATTGTGCTCTCATCAGATTGGTTTGTCCACAAGATTTCAACCTACCAATGAGTGCTTTTGATAAATTTTTCCCTCTTTCTATTTCATTCATTATGTTGGCTTGGGTGCCAAGAGGAGGTCTTCCAATCGGTGGAGGTTGCGGAATTTCTTGCTCTTGTTGTGGAGGATTTTAATTTTCATCTTGTGGAGGGTTTTGATTTGGATCTTGTGGAGAGTTTTCATATTGATTTTGTTGATTCAACTGGGGATTTGGTGGTTCATTATTCACATTTCCTGATAAGAAACCAATTGCAATCTAAATAATTAAACAAATTTAAAGCAAAATTGAAAAAACCTACAAAACAATGTAAAACTTATAAAACAATGTAAAAACATGTAAAATAATGCAAAAACAAGAGTAGAAAACATACTACCTGATCCCAATCTTGATCGTTGTGGATGAGGAGGCATTTTGAGGAGGCGGGTGACAAAATTCTTCAATGTTTGCAATCCATGTGCATGTTGTTGAGGAGAAACAATGTAAAGAGAAAAAATAATAAAATGGGTCGCAGGTTTGCAACCCATATATATAAATTTATGGTTTCAAAGAGCACGTATGTGCTTTGTGAAATTTTAAAAAACTTTTATGTGTCATGTTTTTGGCACAACTTGGTGCACTTACCCCAAATTTATATTATTTATGCTTTTGATTAAGTAAAATAGGTTTTACAAGGATCCTAAAACCCAAATGTTTTACATAATAATAGAAATATAAATAAAAAGTAAAGTCCAGCTAGTATGCATCTACTTATAAAAATCCAAAGCCAAAAGATAGGCCTACAACCAGGAAATAAAAACCAATAACTCTAGATAAGGGCAAAACAAAAAGTGAAAACTAAAACTATTAGTTCTCCCTATCTAGAACCTGTAGAGTCTCTACAGCTTCATTGGCCTTCCAGTTGTCGACACCCGCTTGATCCTAGTTTTGATCATTCGCCGGTCCCCTGGTCTCTTTCTTTTCTTCCTTGGTTTTCCCACAATCCATACTAGCTTTATCTTATTTTTCCCCACCAAATCTAGCTTCCTTCAAAGAATCACCCAACCTATTGATGTTCTCATTCAGGGTGTTTAAAGTTGCAATCACCTGGTTAGCTAGATTTTGATTAGAAGTCTCCACGCTTAGAACTCTTTTTTTAACCACTAAGATACGGTCCTCTTGGTCAACATGGTGTCCCTGGTTGTTGCTTCTCATGTGGTCATCCTTCTGGCTTGCTTTCTCCTTGATTTCTTCTATCTCATGAAATAGCCATTTGATAGAGCAAAAATTATCTATCATGCTATTTTTAGCATTGTTGAGTAGGTTGAGCCCATATTCTCTCACATTGTTAGAGATTGCAACAAGAGCCAAGTCAAGAACTTCATCAAAATGGATTGTACCATCTTTTTCCTCCATCACCCGGGGGTTCATCGTCTCTCTAACTATCCCCATCTTCATCGTTTTAGAGTTAAAATTTATCCACATCCCCTCTTGTCTTTCAAAACCTCCTCCCCACTATCTTCCACCAGAGAAATTATCTTACCCTGCAGCAGAGAAATGATAGGGACTAGGCTTGAGATCAAAGGAGTCTGGGATTTTGTTTCCTCTAGTAGTGAAGCCTCCTTAGCCTTCCTTTTCTTGGGGTACCCTGGTGTAACTGTCGTTTCCTCCTCTACCTTCTCACTGTCCTTCCCCCTTCATGTCTTCCTCTAATTCTATATCCTCTTCTTCAACGCTATGCTCCTCCTCTTTTTCCTAAATCTTGGGGGGGTTATGGGTTAAACACCTAGGGATTTTTCTACTAGGAGCAATGCTAGTAGAGGGGGAGACTTTCTCCCCTTCCTTAGATTTCTTACTTTTAGAGGGGGAAGTTTCCTCATCTTCTGAATTTATGCTCTGAACTTCCTTAGAATCCGAGCTCTTAGTTTCCTCATAAGCATTTATATTATTCATGTTATATCAATGATTAAAACATAAATATGTTCTTATATCCTAACAAAGTTCATTTCATATAAGAATGAATTGCTGCATAGCCATTTTTGTTTAAGGTGAATTCATGAAATACATTATGTGTCATAAATAAGACATGCTTGTGCTACCAACCCTTGAGTGCAAGACCAAGTCATACAAGCTCGAGGATAATCATCACCATGAGGATCCTTGGACAAGTTCAACAACTGCCAAAAGTAGTGGAAGACCAACCATCATTAATTAGTAAAGCCTAGCTATTAACATTATCATATTTCCACAATCCATTTGTAAAACATGTTCTTTTCTTGACTTGATTGTGTGTATTTTTTTTGTAGCAACATTTTAGATGACACTATGTGATCCATCATTGGGATGAGAGGGTGTAGGATAAGAAAATCCAATTGAGAAGAATTGTATTTTCTATTGTTCATTTAATAAAGAAGACTTATTCTTTTGGTTGAAGAAATATCTCAAAGTGTTTTTAATTGAACTAACTATTGTAACTTATTTGGCTGAGATAGCCAATAGTTTAGGATCTAGTTAAAAGTTAATGTTATAAATAAGTTGCTAAAGAATTCTCTTGGCAACGGTTGTAACAAGATAGAAGTCAATGTATTGTAGTTCTCCAAGCAAAAAAGTTATATGATTTTTAGTTCAACATGTATTTGATTTTCAGCTATGAATAAAAAAAAGATGTTTGCATTTTAGTACCTTGTGCATAGTTGTTCTAATTGTCTCACCCAATGGGGCCTACATGGTGAGTGAATATTTTCATTCTTAGTCTTTGTAATAAAAAGGGTATGTTTGCATTTTCGTAGCTTGCATATTTATTTTGATTCTCTCACCCAAGCAGGCCTACATGGTGAGTGAATATTTCCTTTCCTTGTCTTTGTAAAAGCTATTAAGTTCTATGTTGTTGTTGCAACCACTAGGTAACATGACCTATGATATTCCTACACTAAAAATGTAGGCATAGTAGATATATGTCTAAACCACTTAATATCATTTGGATTATAATTTAGAATATTTTAAGCTTTGATAAGATAGGTTTACTTTCGAAGATTTACTTCTAAAGATTCATCTCCTTACTTTAAATAAAATAGTTACGACATCCATGGTAACTTAGTGTATATACTTTGTTTCATCATTTCATTTCTATGACCATGGGTTGACAACTAAATGAATTTATAAGTCCAATTAATAAGTTCTTGATGGATGTCTAATCTATAAGTTTGGGATAAATCATCCTAGTTATTAGTCTAATTAAGTAGGCAAGAAACAATGTTGGACCAAATCCATTGAACCTACTAATTCTGAGTTGCTATGTTCACTAGACAAGGTTAGGTATTCAACCTTTCACATTGAGCACTATGGGAGCTAACCACTTCATGATTTGGTGGAAAAATATCTTGGATGCCCTTCCCATCTTGAATTACAAATGAAGAGTAGTTCAATGGAATCAATAGACTAGAATGAACACAATATTTGACAAGTTGGTTGAAATTATTAGTGAACATGAGGGAGGGAGGTAGGAAGGGAGAGAGATTATCTCAATGTGTAAAGATGGAGAGATATAAATAAATATAAGAGATAGGGAGAGAGGAAGAGATAACAATTAATAGTTGGAAAGATGGTGGGGCATAAGGAGATAGAGATATAGAGTTATAGATAGAGGTGAATATAGAGACGAAGAAGGAAAATGATATTTAGAAGAGGTAAATAGAAAAGAAGAGCATGATGGGTAGAGATGGAAGGGACAAATATGTAGAGAAGGAGAGAGGTGAAGATAGATTTAGACAAAAATAGATATAAATATCCCACAATAAAAATATATATTTTTGTTTAAGCTTAAATGTATAGTTTCATATATATTTTTTAAATAACCTTAAAAATGAAAGGATGGGTCCCATGGAGTGGGGCTTGGCCAATGAGAGTTTTTAGGAATATTTAAAGATGAGTGGTCCCTTGTATTGTGGTTTGAAAATTTAAGCTTCTAAATTTTCTAAATATAATTTTAAAAATACTTTAAAACTTTGTTTAAATTTTCGTGAGCAAGAAAAAATGAGTTAAGGTGGTGTGACTATTTCTACTCCCACTTCTTTTTCAGCTGCTCAAATTAGGAAGGCTGAAAATTAGGGACCCCTATTTTAGAAAATTGCCACACAAAGAAATTCATGAACAATCCCTTAGTATAAGAAATAAGTTTTTAGAAAATGAACAATTTTATAAAACAACATTCCTTCTTTGTCTATAAAAATAAGAACATATATAACTCAAATTGCATATGAAAAATATAAAAAGTATTCTTAAAATACAAATAACAAATAACAAATATTATAGTAAAAACCCTCTTATCTTTATCTATTAAAGACCAGGAACAAACTTAGAAACAACATCTCAAACAAACAATAATAACAGAAAAAGGAAAAAATATCTTGTAATGAAAATCTTCTCTATTTTATTTTTTTAAAAGGATGAATATTTTTGTGTATAAATAATTATAAATGATAAACGTCATTTCTAAAATTTGCGAGAAGCAAGGTCTAGACCAAATGGAAAATAAAAGAAAATAAAAAATTAATGAAAGCTATCTATAAGTTCAAAACATGTACAACTGAATCTCAATTCTTAAAGGCAAATTGATAGCTCGCGTGTCTCAACGGCTACTGATCATCAATCTGATTCCTCATTTATAAAAGAAATGTCAGTTTATGGAAAGAGATAAGGCCTGCTGACAAAGAGACACTCTTTTTCAGTCAAATACAGCTTTAAATTTTAAAACAATGGAGTCCAATTATTATTCATTATTCATCATCATCATCCATTCTTTCTTTGTATAACTCTCCACGTCACCCCCATTTTCACCACTCACCCTTCAACGCGGTTTTCATTATCCATCTCCAAAACTTACAATACACTTCTTCATTCCAATGCGGACAAAGCAAAAAGAACTGCTTAAATGAAATCAACCACTGAAGTCACTCCCATTGAATTTGAAGGTGCCCTTATTCCGGGGCTGCCTCATGATGTTGCAAAGCATTGTCTTGCATTAGTTCCCCGTATGCGTTTTCAATCTTTGGGGTGCGTTTGTAAGTCATGGAGGAAGTTAATTCAGAGCAAAGAGTTCGATATGGTGAGGAAATATGGTGGTGCACAGGAAGAATGGCTTTATGTACAAGATTCATATAGTATGTGCATTCAGTGGCAGGTTCTTAACAATCTCAAGGGAAAATGGCAATGTCTTCCACCTATGCCCGGTCCTTCAAGAACATCATTTGGCTTTGTTGTCATCGACGCAAAACTTCTGATCATGGCAGGCCTTATGAAAGATGGTGGAAATACTTCTAAGGCTTCAGCGGATGTATATGAGTATGACTCTTTCTTAAACAGGTTAACTCTTAACTTCTATTGATTCAGTTCTTGTCCCATACAATATGAATGATCATTTGTTTCTTATCTTCATAAGATAAGGTTTGTGTAGGAGTTCTCAATCATTCGTTATCCAGAACAATCCATTCAAAAACATACATAATTGATTCATGTTGTGGGGTTTGAAATGTTGTCTATGTAAACTATTGTTCTTCAAATCAGCTTAGGGTTTTTTAACATTTTTCAAATCACATTCATTCATCATCACTGATCAGAAAGATTTCAGAGCAAAGTAGGATGTGAAATATCTGTACAAAAATGGCCACCTGATTTTAGAAACAATGTTTTATAAGCTTTAACAAGGGGCTGATTGGTGAAAGACAAAATAAGTATATGCACATAATCAGCAATAGGAAAATTGCAATGTTTCATAGCAAAATATCACATCTTGAAGGAAAAATTAAACTTAAAAATAAAGGTCAATTTTGACTATTTAATACTTTAAGCTTACGAACTAAGCTTTAGTTTGTGATGTTTAAGCTTCCAAGAATTCGATCAGATGAATGTTCACAATTGAGAAGCTCACAATTTACCATTGTATTGTAATCTCTTGCTTGAATAGAAATGAATATTATAATCAATATCTGTAACTTGTAAACTTGTGCATCCTGACTTGATTTTATGATTGTATTCAGATGGAGAAAGCTTGCAGAGATGAATGTGGCACACTATGAATTTGCTTATGCAGTGTTGGATGGTCTTGTTTATGCAATTGGGGGTCATGGAGGGAATGGTGAAAGCCTTTCAAGTGTTGAAGTGTTTGATTTGTGTAAGAACAAATGGAGCCTGATTGAGAGCCTGAGATGCCCTAGATGGGGTTGCTTTGCTTGTGGGATTGAAGAAAAAGTGTATGTAATGGGAGGCAGGTCAAGCTTCACAATTGGGCATTCAAGATCAATTGATGTTTATGATCCCAAAAGTTGCAGTTGGACAGACGTGAAAAATGGGTGTGTAATGGTTACTGCCCATGCTATTTTGGAGAAAAAATTGTTGTGCATGGAGTGGAAGAATGAGAAGGAACTTGCAATTTTTAATGTCTCAGAATATTCATGGAAGAGAGTTACTCTACCCTTCACAGGACGCTTGACCGTGGGATTTTGTTTTGGGAACTTTAATAAGAAGTTGTTTCTCTTTTCCTCCAAGGAGGAGCCCTATTATAAGACTGTAGTATACGATCCTAAAGCAGACCCTGGGTTGGAGTGGCAGACCACACATATCAGACCATTGGGTGCTTGCATATGCAGTGTCACAATTGTTGGTTGAATATTATTTGACATAAAATTGTATATGTTATGGCAGATCTTCACTAGACATTTTGTTATAGAATTATATATATCGAAATTGATTTAGATATTCGATTTTGAAAAATTGTCTTTTGTAAGAATAAAAAATACAACAGCAAGGCTTAACCGGCACACTTGAACCATTGACTAATAGGGGTTAGGAGTGGGCCCAGCCACTCTTAGCCGATAGCTTGGGGCCATTGTTATGCATTGGTCAAGAGTGGCTGGGCCCACTCCTAACCACTATTAGTCTGAGTGTGCCCTTAAGAAACAACACCTTGGATTTGTCCCTTTTCTTCAAGAAACCTATAAAATTAGAATTCAAAGGAGAACAACAAATTATGCAAAGGAAATCAAAACAAGCAGCATCTATAATCCATTAAGAGAGTGAGAATCATACATTAGATTTAAACTTGATTTATGATTTTTTTAAATCTAATCAAATAAGTATATTTAGAATTCAAAATAACTAAATATATTCATTATTTTAGTAAAAATATATGCATCAATTTTTTAGGGAAATGAATAAAAAGAGTTATTAAAAGAAGTTTTGATGAAAATTCAAATGTACTTCTTCATATGTTTTTTCAAAGAACAAGCTCACAATCCTATGATAAAATTATGTTCACAACCTTGAATACCAAACAATTTTATCTATATTTGCTTCAAATACTATTTTTATTGATTTGAGTGAGAGAGGGAGAGAGGGACGGGATAGTCTTTTCTTAACAATTAGACAAAACTCTCCTTTTGATTTTTCATTTTTTTATAATTAGAATAAATCTAGATTAGATTTCAATTGTGGAAAAAGTGTGTTTACTTTATTAAAGAAAGATAGATGGAGTTTGTTGGCTACTATTTATGCTAACTACGTGTGGATAGATGTGAATTAAGACTAGAGTAATAAACCTGCTTTTGTACAAGATCATTCCATTTGTCTCTTTGTATACATGTATGAAGACATAATTGTTTAATATAGGGAAAAAAGATGTTATAGATATGAAAAAATTAACTTTCCATTTTACCTTTGAAATTTCTTGACAAAAAAAAATTAAGGAAAGTCATCTAAATCAATTTACCTTAAAAGGTGTGATCATGTAAGTATGCACTTCCATGTGAACTCTATATAAATCTTCAAAATGAAGAAAAAATATGTGATGAGTAGTTTATGTCTAACTATAACCTATGCTTTCATGTGGTTGCTTGAGTACAACTCCACAATAATTTTTGAGGTGCCAAATGACAAAATAGTCCATAGACAAAATAAGGAAAGTTTTATCTATTCAAAAAATAGTAATAATGCACATTCTACATTAAGTCATCATGCAATTAAACATCTATTCTATATAGATGAGCATGTAATAATCAATAATACTAGAAACAGTTAATACACTATGTGATAAGAACTTATCTTATGGTAAACACATGGGTTGGAGATAGTATCATGGAAGTACAATTTTCCAAAGCATTACTAATAATAATAAAAATGATGTGGCTCTTAATAGTCAAAGGAAAGACTTTTTAAAGCACAATAGGGCTATTATTTATTTAACAATTAATAAATATAGGATAAATACATAAGACTGAGAAAATATGATATAAAAACAAAAGTAACGCATAGAAAAATAAAAATTTAGAAATAAAGAAAAAACAGTTATTTAGGTGTGACATGATTATAATTTTTTTTTAAATTATAGAAGGAGAAATAATTTCACAAACCCTACCAAATAATGTATAAAGAAAATACTTAAGACATTAGATAAGAAAATCACAAATTATATCTATCTATAAGTATTTATAACCATACATAATAGTAGTTCTAATAAAACATCAAATAGCATTCTTCTTAGATACCATTTGTAGAGTTACTAGCTTTGGTTCGTCTATTAGATGATCATTTTCTTTTAATCCAATATAGATCTTCTTCCTATTCTTCTTTACTTATTTTTCAATTACACGGGTTTCTTCTTGTTGTTTTTTCACTAGGTTAACATACATGTTCAATAGATATCAAGTTTGATATATCATATCTTACATTCTTTCTAAGAAAGAATAAGTATTACTATTACTTTTACTTATTTTATATCCTTCTTGATTCTTATTTGGTGTCTATTGATTATTGATCAAACAATTTGAAGTTCATTACCCTAGTCAATTTGAAATATTCATAATTAACATGGAAATTCATTCCCCTAATCAATTTGAAATTCTCACAATTAACAATTAAAAATTTGTTTTATAGATTTCTCTTATAAGATATATATACATATATATTTTGTTAGTGTGATGTTTTTACATATTTGCATCTAGAGTATAATTTATTAAGATAATATCTTTAATATCTTTATTAAGATATTATCTCCTCAGTTAAATACTTTCTATAATGGTCAACTACTTGTCTGTAGTCTGTCTTTCAGTCTAGATAGGAATGTTTCCTATCCTATCTTCAGTTTTTTTTCTAATTTCGTCTCCAGTCTACATTGTTTCTTTTAGAAACAATGTCCTTGTAATTCTTTATAAGGAACACATTTATTTCTCTTAATCAATCAATCATTCAAAAATCCATTAATCTGCCAATTCTTAAATCTTGTAACATGGTATCAGAGCAAATACTTCAAATTTTTGAGATTTTTAACATAAACCCAGTTAGGGTTTTAGTTTTCTTGTGAAGACTTCCATCTGTTTGAATCTTGGAGATCATGACATTTTTTTTACTAGGATTTTCATTCAAAAACTAAAAATCTTGAACTAGAAAATCATGCCATTACCACTTGCAAATCATGATTTACTAGTTTTTTACTGGTATCTGAACTGGAAAATTGCACCAGTACTACCTGCAAATCGTGATTTACTCTTTTTTTTACTGGATCAAATCCCAAGCTATCTTTGAACTCATGGCTTCCTTCCGATGTCTTAGCCTAGAGATCAAACTCTGTTTTTAGCACCATCTCAGCTTGAAGTTGTGAGTTTTTTGGCATTTTTTGCAAATGGGATTTGGTTCTTTCGCACACCTGCAACAATGAAATCGTATTTTTTTTGGCTTACAGATAATCGTCTCTAGTTGAAGTTCTCTTTCTGGAATAAAAATTGACCATTTTTATCAATGGTTCACCATTTTTTTCTGCAGATTCGACCTCCATGGCCGCTACCTAATTTTTTACCTAAAACCCTAATTTTTAGGTCTAAATTTTTTTTTTTGTTTGCAAATTGTGGTAAGATTTTTGAAAGCTCAACTGGGCTATCGTCTAATTTTTTTGGGTGTCTCAATTTTTGAGCTAGCAGATCCAAAAAATGACAGCATATTTCTTTTGGGTTTTTCGAGTTCTCTTCTGGGTCACTCTTTGATTTTTTTGGGTCAGCTAGGAATTTGCCTTGAAATTTGTGCCTAATGAATTTTAGTCTTGAATTTTGTACCTAAAGTCTTTGAAATGGCATCTTTGACTAATCTGATGTTGGAGGGCAATCTACGATTCAATGGTCGCAATTATAACCACTAGAAGTAGTGCATGTTAACCATCTTCGAGTATCATTATTTGGATGAGCTTGTTCTAGTCACAAAGACTCGTCCAACCATTGACCAAGCAGAATAGGACAAGTTTGATGATCACAATTGAGAGGCTATTATGCTTCTTAAGTTCTCTATTATTGATGATCAGCTACGTAGATTTCTTCTGGCAAGTCAGCTGCAAAAATTTGGAAATATTTGAAGGAGTTGCATGAAACATCTAACAAGAGTCGGGCATTCTTTCTAAAGAATCAATTGTTCTCTATTATGATGGATGAGCACTTCATAGAAATACTCAACATTACGTCACCTAATGTTGATCTAAAGTTTCAAAAATTATGCACCAAACTTCTACAGTAGGATCATTGGAAACAAAATTTTGGTAGTAGTGCTTCTATAGCCTCCTCAGAGTAGGCATTTGCTACAAAATCCTTTCAATAGAACATCAACAACCATCAGTCTTCTTAGTCTTTCCAGCATCAACCTTTTGCTCAATCCCTAGATGGCTCTACGAAGTAAAATGTACAGTGTAATTACTGTCAAAAGTTTGGCCATATGAAGTTCGAGTGTCAGAAACGTTTGGCTGCCCAAGCAAGGCAAAATGCTTCCCAGCCAACAACACAAGTTGTCAAGCTTCCTGATCAAGGTGAAGCTGCATTTTTTGCCTTTTGAATCTATTTTTTTTTTTTTTAGGTTTGTTGATTTTCTCCTTAAAAATCATTTCATGTGTTCTGTAAAATGCAAGGTTGTGTGAGATTCTGGGTTTTACTTTTTTTCCCACAAAAATGAAGTTTTGTAATTGGAATCTATTTTGAGTCATAGCACTCTTCTAGCAGAGCTTCTTGGTTTCATCATTTTATAGATCAAGGGAGGGTCTCATTTATCTTAGAATTTTTTGACATCTGTATGTTGACCATTAAGAGAGGGTATTAAGATAATATCATTAATATCTTTATTAAGATATTATCTCCTTAGTTAAATACTTTCTATAACGGTCAACTACTTTTCTGTAGGCCGTCTTTCAATCTAGATAGGAATGTTTCCTATCCTATCTCTTTTGTCTTCAATCCAAATAGGAATGTTTCTTATCCTGTCTTCAATTTTGTTTCTAATTTCATATTTAGTCTATGTTGTTCCTTTTAGAAACAATGTCCTTTTAATTCTTTATAAGGAATATATTTGTTGCTCTATTAATCAATCAATAATATGAAAATTCGTTAATCTGCCAATTCTCAAATCTTTTAACATAATTAACACAAGATATTGTAAAGAATGAAAAACTAGTGATTTCTCCTTAGTGTGCAATAGGTACACATGGAAGAGATGTGGGAAAGGTTAATGAAGAAAGAAATAGTTTTTTTAGAATTGTGCAATTAATGTATTAGTTAGAAAATAATGTTGGAGAGAAAAAATAAGTAATTGGTCTAGTTGTGCAACTTTATTGGTAAAAAAACATATTATTATTAGGGCCTTCATGCATATTGAATCATCTCCATTCAAAGCGAGACATTAAAGAATATGTATTGGATGCCTTGACTTAAAAGATAACTTTTTATATTTTGTATAATGAATTTTGTTATGTTTGTTTAACTATCTAGAAGTCAAAATTATAGTTATAAACACTTGACCCACATACAAATAAGGAAAAACAATCTTGAAAACAAGAGCTTCCCAAACCCTTTCCCTAATTTAATAATAATATTATTATATCCTATTTCATTTTTTTAAAATATTATAACTTTTGTTTATAATTAGATTTTATACCTACAATAGAAACCATTGAATATGAATATAATATATAATTATTATTAGATGTTAATTCCAAAAATTGCATTATCTATATTTATGTACAATACGAAAATAAACCCATCTTCATTAGTTCCCACATCTTCAAGATTAATGGTGTCTACTTGCCAAATGTTTTCCAAATATTGCAAATGCACTTTAACCATAGGAGAAATGCATATATAAGACATCATATTATTATTAATTAATTTACCCACATCACATTAAATAAGCATATCTCAAACCTTTATCATAAACGAACCAAATAAATACCATTACAAATCAGTGTGGAATTTCTACATTGAAACACTATACATCACAATAGTTGTCATTTCTCAATATAAATTACACTGTTGGCTTGGCTATTATACAACCAAAATGCACCAGCCTAGAAAATTTTTATGAACGGGTGCATTTTTTTTGTTTTGTTGTTAGAGGATGGCTTAAACATCATACATTAAGATTTGATTTCTAGGTTAAAAGTATTAAATAGTCAAATGTGTGTCAATGTGCTCTAAGTGTTGGACAAAATGATGGTAGCCAAAAAGAGTTTAATCATCCTCCATGCCTACCATATTGTTGTGGTTTCACAATGCATGCCCCATTTTTCCTAGAAATGGGGACCTCCTACTTTATTTTTAGCTTTTTGGATCCCTAATCCAAAGTAAAAGTCTTTTTTAGGGTTTTGCATAGTGTTTTTACCTAATTTAGGGTCTCTACCCAGAAACCCAAATTCCCAAAAATTGTGTTCTAAAGGAGAAAAACCATTTTTTCAAAAGGAAGGTGCACTAGCGCACCTCACCATGTGCACTAATGTGCCAAGATACTTAAGATAATGTGCATTCCTCTTGGAAGTGCACAGTTGCGCACCTACACACCTCCAAGAGGTGCACTTAGTTCTGGGCCTATAAAGCTCAGGACCCCACCCCCCTTCCTCATTATTCTTCCTCCTTGCTCTGCTCTCTTGCACCCCCTACCTCTGAAGGTGTGCCATTTTGCTCACTCTGCTCCATCATCTACACATACATAACATTTGTTACAAATGAACCAAGATAAAAGTGTGCACCTTGCACACCTCCCAAGGTGCACAAGGTGCACACCTTTGTATTAACAAATAAAACAAAACAAAAACTTAAAACCTAAACTAACACTAGGCTTTTACCTAGTGAAAGGTGCACAAATGTGCACCTATCCAATCTGTGTAGCTACGCACCTTTACTAAGGCCAAGCATTCCCCATGTAGACAAGTGTGCACACTTAACACACCCCACAAGGTGCGCTAAGTGCACATCCCTATTTACACTTCACCTTCCCTTAGCACCATAAGGGTGCGCACCTAGCACACCCTTAATGGAGTTTTTTAAAAGTAAAGTGCACCTAGCGCACCTCTGAGGTGCACAAAGTGTGCCAATATTTTGTCTTCCAGAGGTGTTTGTTAGGTTTTTAGGGTCATTTTAGTAGTCTTTTAGGTTTTTAGGCTTTTGGGTCATTTTTTTTCATAATTAGAGTTTTTATTAATAGTTTTTTCAGCCTCCACACTAATGGATGTGATTTTGTACAAATTCAATGGCTTCTTTGTTGTCTTCCCTCACTGCAAAGATGGTCCTAAAACTAGTAGTTTTCAAGTTTTAAGGTGTTCCAAAAAAATCACGCTTCTAGTATGAATATTCAAAGATTCAGGAGAATGAGCTTGGCCATATCAACTGGAACCTATTTCTATTTCTATGTAACAAACCTACTGTGAGGTCTCCAATGATATCTGCTCTTATCAAATTAGGACTAGTCAACACAACATCACACCTATTACTGGTACAGTCTTCAGAATTGATCATGGCATTGGCAGAGAACTATGTCTCAGAAGAAAGGGTTGTGAAAAGCATAACTAGAGAGATCATGCTAGATCTAAGACCTAAAAATATAGAGAAGGTATTCCATCTTCTGAGAGAAAATCAGTATATCAGATTGACATATCATCATGCCAAAAGTGGTATAGAAAACATGGAGAGGAAGCATTTGAAATCATTCAATCCTTGTATCTCATTAAGAAGACTCCTCTTGGACACAAAGCAGGTAAAGTGGACATGACAAGAGGTTATATAAATGATGATATTGGATATTCTATAGTACTTTTGAGTAGATTCATGGGGTTATCTGCATCAGGACACCTAAATATATGGATGGTACACTTCATTAAGACCGTCAGAACAATGAAGATGCCAATTGATTGGGCTTCGATTCGTAGTGAGAATTTGGATGAGCAACCGGTGGTAGTCAAGAACAATCAAAATTTCTATATGGCATCCAATTTGGTGTACCTATTAGCTATAAGAGCAATAGATTACTTGGGATTGTTCAAAAGGGGCAACATGTAAGATGCAAAAGCATGACCTTATATAGTATACCCCTAGTTAGTGATAAAAAAGCTTTCAGAACATAGTAAGGAGTATATAATAGTGAATGATGCTTTCATTTTTGCAATCATCTAGTTTATTGAATGAGATTATGAAAAAAGGATGTCAGATGAGGTAGCGGAAAAGATTACCAAAATCAACACCTATTACATCCAATTTAAGAAATTCACTTATTTGAGGGTAGCAAGAACAATTGTCAATCCAAAGAAGCTCCCTAGGTATCCATGTGATAGAATTTTATTGCTGGAGATTGCATGATAACTCTTGTCTACATATAAGAGAGTAAGGAAGCAACATAAGAAAACCAAGGTATGGCCCATTACTATAAAATTGTTTAGTGTGGTCTAGAAATAGGATATTCCAACTTTTGAGTCTGAGTGGGTTCAGTATCCCTTGGATGAATAAAACTCTCCTCGTCCCTTCTTTGATAACATTAGCAGAGTGTAGTACTTGGTGGGAAAATAATTCCAACATGAAGATGCCATATAGGATCATTGGATGAATGCAGTGGATGACTATGAAATTTGAATTAGGGATTATTGTAGGATGACTCTCTATTTGGGAAGAAGTGCCTTGAAAATAAAGGCCCTTTTAAAGATAGTACATCAAGATACTAAAGAGGTCCTAGATCCATTGTATAACAAAGACAAGATATTTGATTGACCTATCATGAATGCAGAGATTGATAAAGAGGAAAATTCAAATATTAATCATATGGTGAGGCATGTCATCCAATTGACCAAGGATTGGATCAAGAGACCATTCAAGCTAGATCCAATTTTGCAAACTATAGTATTCCAAGCTATAGCCTATCTAGTGAAATGTAGAGGAGCAAAGGTGATAGTGCCCACTTTCACAGCTCAATCCCCAATGAGGATAGAAATAGTGCACCAACTTGATAGGGAAGTTGGATACTTTAGGGTGCAGAAGGGTAAAGGTAAAAGGAAAAGAACTTTCCCCCAACAAGCCAAGCCTAGAGAAGAGGCAACTCAAGCACTAGAGCATCAAGAGGTAGAGAATGTACAAGGGGAAGAGAATGTAGAGGTCACACAGACTCAGCATAACTCACTAGTACCACCACCAGAACAAGGGCAAGGAGTAGAAACAAAAAACACAAGAAGTGTCTGTACTTGAACAAGATGTACAAGCCTCCCCATTGGCCTCCAATTAAAAGGAGACAAAAGGTAATAAGAAAGGTTGTTCCTTTTCCATTAGTCCCAGAAGTTATTCCAAAAGAAAAAAAGAGGATGACGAAGATGAGGAAGATAACCTTCCCTTGAGTTAGAGGACTCATCTTGCTAGGGCTACAGAGTTATAATGGAGAAGAAGCTCCACTATTACACCACCCTCCATTCCTACACAGCCTGTTCAGGCTACAACTTCAGAGGATGAGTTGCAACAATGGATTGATGAGTAGGAAGATGAAGGGGCTGATGTCTTTTAGATGTTAGATTTTGATTTCATGCCTATGGGTACTGAGTTTGTAGGTGATAAGATAAGGGATACTCCAACTAATCAAACAACAATAGGATTGGAGTCAATTTCCACCTCATCCATAAGGACCTGAAATAGCTCCACCATCACCAAATCAAGATTTATTTTGTGTGGATAAAGGTTCATCTACTCCTCTCCCTTTGGGTAATAAAGAACAAGTGCAAGCTAAATAGGAAGAAGACCCACAACAAATACCCGACGATGAAGTGTCAGAGGAAGGGAAAATATGTAAGGAGCCTCAATAGACTTCCCATGATATAGAGGTGAGGACCATGGATTTGACAGACACAAAGACAACCGATGTGGATCTCTCACAAAAGGAAAAGACTCCAGAAAGGAGTGATAAAGGAAAAGGCATAGTAGAACAAACTCCTTCTTCTAAAGGTAAATCTCTGATGGTAAATACTCCAAGATGGTTGAGGAAAGAAGTGATTATTAGAAACAAAAGGCAATAGTATTCTACCGAGGAAGAAGGAATGAGAGTATTAAATGAAGCTCTCAAGAAGCCTGAGTCACCTATAGGTGATGCATGAACACTGACCTTTGTAATGAGTGATATGAATCAAGACTTGTTTACCCATGTTGCTATCCCTCCTCTGCATGCAAATATTGAGGGTTTGACCCCACAAGATTTTCAAATCAAGGAGGTTGTGCTAGGAAAAATCACTATAGATATTGTCAAATTGATGGTTACAATGGGAATCAAAGAAGTGTTTAGGCACTTAGAACGAGATGTGACTAAATTGATAAATCTTTGGAAGTAGAATGATATCCTAATGGGATATCTAATTGAAGTAGTTGGTCTGTTGGATCCTAAAAATCCCAAGGAAACTCTAAATGTGGCACTTAAAAAGAGGGATAAGGAGACTATACAACTAGATCCATTTTCTAAATCTTGTTAGCAATGGTGAGAAATTTTTTAAGAGAAAGGTGTGCAGATCATACAAGAATATCTTGAACTGCTACACCATATGCAAAATAATGCAAATAATCTAGTTGCTATTTTGAACCAGGATTTTGGGTTAATGGACAAAGTTCATCCCTAGGGTAAAGACCTACAAGCATTACAATCAATAAAGGGTCAAAGGTATTGAATGTTGATGGATGTGTATACATCAAATGAGTTAGATAAGATATATCATTGGATAGAGAAGATTGTAGATGGAAATAAAGTAATGGAAACATTACATGCAGATATTCATAAGCTCAAGGATCAAACTTAAGAGAAAATTTTGGAGGCAGAGAGACATTACAGTGATGCTTGCTTAGACATTTTTGAAGATGATTCAAGGGATAAATTGATGACTGTAGAGGTAGTTTTTGAATAGTTTTGAAATACTTTTGAAGAAGCTTCCACTGATGAGGATATCAGACAGACATTTAGGACCGAAGAGGCATGCTAGATTTGGATGTGAAATTGGGAGATTTTGTAGAGACTCGCATCGAGGTGGGAAATTATAGGAAAAAGGTGAAAGACAAATATGAAGATTTAGATTTTTTGGATGTAACCCAAGTCACCAAGATTATAGAGAAATTCAAGAGAAAATGTCTAGACATAGCTCTGGTATGAAGGGGAACAAAACCCAGAAGCTAGAATTTTAGTTTTGACACTTGGTGAAATTTTGCATTTTTTGGACCTACAATCGAGGTGCACAAGCTTCCGAGCTGCACATGTGTGCCAGGTGTGCATAGTGGGCTTCTTCTAAGGTGCACCGAAAGTTTTTTGAGAAAGTTAGAGGTGCACCAATAGTTAACTTCTAGTGCCAAATTTAGAACTTTCAATGCACCAAAAATGCATTCTGAAGACAGTTTAACTCCTACAAACGCCTAGTGAAGATGGAGCTTCTATTTTTGGCATCTCCAGAGACTCCTACATCATCTAATGGCTTTCTTCTTCTTATTTTCTCATGCTTTCTTTGTTTTAAGAAATGTAAAGGCTCATGCATCCATTAAATGATATAAATATCGATGGAGTCCTACTTAGCACCAGTTAGAGAGTTAGTTTGTACATAAATAGATTTGTTTTATTAGTTTAGAAGCATATGTTTGCATAAAGGGATCTCTCACTCTCAACACAAACTAAGGAGACAATTTCTTATAAATTTAGGAATGTAATATGTATTTTGGGTTGTTATTTTGATGCAATAATATATGTTATTGGTGCTCTTGTTTGGAGTGTAGTTATTCTTGCCTGAGTGTGTTATATTTTGTGAATGTATGTTCATGGAATGTAATGGAGCCAATAGTTTTATTGTGTTATATTTATTGAGTGATCTTTTAATTCTAGTGTTTGCTATGAGTTTACAAATTCTGCTGACGTACTTAGTTCAAGAAGAGATCACCTTATTATTCCTGCATAGCTTTTTGTCTCGCATGAGCACACTTTCTATGGCCTTGCAATATAATGAAAAGTGAAACATCTTATGATTACTGAATTCCCATCAATGATTGCATCAATGGAATTAAGGAAGTGTTGCTCCTATTTGCATTGGTTACCTACCAATCTTTTCAAAGGCTTAACTCACAAATGTGTTTTTTCCATGGTTTATGCCCATTAGGAATTTACTTTTCAAGTCATTTGCTTAAACTTCTTGTTACCCTATCTTTTCTTTTTTTTTTCACAAACACTTGGTTAATTTAGGAATTCATATAGCTGCATGATAAATTGAATTCATTCAAAAATAGAAAACTAGAAAAATATATTTCTTTTTGTGTGTTTTTTTTCTTTTGAGATCACAAAAAAATTCAAAATCTTATCCAAAATCAATCTGAACCAGTATATGCCTCTTCGTGAACACTCACATTTATCTTCTACTGAGTAGATTCTAGTAGGTCACAAGATCACCCAGAACCTTGGAGTTGATTCCAGATCAACTTTTAAAGAGAGGATTTTGAAAGAATTTATGTCGTTAACCATCATGCAAAATGACAGCTCAAAACATATGTTTGAAGACTATTGATTCAAAAATTAGCTCGTCCATTCGATGTAATAATGAAATGCCACAACATTACCAGATGGCTTAAACATCACACACTAAGGCTTCATTCCTAGACTAAAAAGTGTTAAATAGTCAACATTGAATTATTTTTTGACATAATTAAAGGTAGGAGAATCCCCAAAGGATATGTCCTAGCCCGTAGCAAATAACCACATAATAGAAAAATAATAACGATGCAAGATTTGATACCAAATCACAACTCTTTAATCATAAAATAACTATTTACATGCAATGTGTCGGGCTGTAAGGCCTTCCTAGTTATGGCCAAATACAAAGCAAGTAATAGTCCTACAATATCCCTCAAGATCCAATCCAAACATTAGCTAGTCTAGATCCACACTTTGGTAGAAACCTCCAAGGAAGATCCAACTGGTACTCGCAAGCCCACCAAGCAATCTCATTATTTCTAAACCGCAACCACTAGCTCTTCTCACAAACTCGCGACTCCACCACAATCCTATTGTAAACTGCCTCACATTTGGTGCTCTATCCACTGACTCAAGAAAAACTTTCTCCTCTACTTCCTCCTTTTCTCTAAGCTTCTACTAAGAAGAGATCACACATTGAAGCATTATTAAAAATGCTCATATGCCTTGCTTAAATAGGCACTTACCACCCAAGATGTTACAAACACACCCAGTGTGGGATAAAAGGTAAATATAAATACCTTACAACTAATATTTAATTCCCACCCAAATACAACTAAGTGCCACCATATGGCCCAACAAATAGTAAATGCATGATTTAAGGAAATGTCCACACACTTCTAGAATTCCACCTACACAACTCAATAAATGGAATGACAAACATTTTTATTTATTTTTCTATTTATGCCACCTATGCACCTCAAAAATATAAATTCCTCTTTTTTCACCTTTTTTTTCTTTTGTCTTTTAAAAAAAAAAAAAAAATCCTCTAATCTTCGTCACTTTCTCACTTCTCCATTTTTTTTGACACAAGATGCCCCTATATCAGACTCCCCAGGTAGATAGAAAAGTGTGCCCCACACTTTGACACCAAAGGAAAGATCTACAACCATCTTCATCTTCACCAAAGGTTTCCACTCCATCAAGGACAAGAAAACCAATATTCAAATCATCCACATCTGCATCACTCTGTCAAACACTAGAATCTCAACCATCCAAATAGCATGCTCACTCCCATGAACAAATTGAACATAAAAAACTAGTGAATCCACACCAGTAGCAACAAACTCCATATCAGCAGCAATATGTAGATCTCCATCAACACATTCCAAACTCTCAATAGCAACAATCTTATTGCTCACAAAAAGATGCTCTTGAACATACTAGTCACCACCAACAGCAACTGGATCATCCACAACCAACTGCTCTACAATCTCCATGTTAGACTTAACCAACTGATCATGAAAACCAATCACCATTGCAACATCAACATGATTAGGAATATCCTTAGCAACAACCTTCAATTACTCTGCAAGTTCTATTTCAGACTCCACAAACTAATCAACAAAACCAATCTCTTCCACCTTGACCTTGTGATGCCATCTTCTCTCTTGAACAAGTCTTCTAACCAGCCAGACAACTCTCTTCCAAATTGGTAGACTCTAACTCCAATAGCATAGAACTTTCTTCTTATGTTTCTCAACTCTTGTAGAAAAAGCAGCATCCACAACAACATTCACCTGAGCTATTGTCTCACTAATCCTCCTCTCCACTATATCACGAAGATTCACAATCATCCTAGGGTCCAATCCTCTTGGAACCATCTTCCAAGATCTTCGCAAACCCTCTACAAAAAATCACCAACAAATCAGTCTTCTTGAACAAGATCAACCTTTCATCTTTGCAACCATAGATCCATATGAATGTTGTCCCAAGTTCCTGGTGTAAACTGCCTCAATTTTGACAATCTATCTACATACTTAGGAACAACCTTCGCTCTAATACCACTTGATTTAGTGCAAGGCAAGAGAATCCCTAAAGGAGATGTCCTATCCCCCAGCAAATAACCACAAGTAGAAAAACAACAACGATACAAGATCTGATACCAAATCACAACTCTTTATTCATAAAATAGCTATTTACATGCAATGTGTCGAGCTATAAAGCCTTCCTGATTATGGCCAAATACAAAGAAAGTAATAGTCCCACAAGATCCCTTAAGATCCAATCCACACTGTAGTAGAAATCTCCAAGGAAGATCCAATTGGTACTTGCAAGCCCACCAAGCAATTTCCTTATTTCTAAACTGTAGCTACTAGCTCTTCTCACAAACTCACAACTCCACCACAATCCTATTGTAAATTGCCTTAGATTTGGCGCTCTATCCATAGACTTAGGAAAAACTTGATCCTCTTCTTCCTCCTTTTCTCCAAGTTTCTACTAACAAGAGATTACACCTTGAAGCTTGACTACAAATGCTCATATACCTTGCTTAAATAGGCACTTACCACTCAAATGTTACAAACACAACCAATGTGGGATAAAAGGTAAATAAAAATACCTTACAACAAATATTTAATTCCCACCCAAATACAACTAAGCACCACCATGTGGCCCAACAAATATTAAATGCCTAATTTAAGGAATTATCCATAAACTTCTAGAATTCCACCTACACAACTCGATAAATGGAATGATAACCATTTTTATTTATATTTCTATTTATGCCACCTATGCACCTCACAAATATAAATTCCTCTTTTTCACCTTTTTTTCTTCTTTAAAAAAACAAAAATCCTCTAATTTTTGTCACTTTCTCACTGCTCCATTTTTATTTTTATTTTGACGCAAGATGCCCCTGCATCATTTTTCCAAGCTTAACATTTTCATTAATGTGTGATTTTTAAGGGTGGCCAAAAATTAGGGTGTGCAATCTTGTCAACTTCCCATTTAATACTCCAACATTTATAATTAGCTTTGTTGGGCTAAAAAAGAGTGAAAATGTAATAAATTTTGATATTCAATGGTCACATGCTTGAGTGCATTGTAAGTTGAGGAACACATCCCAACAATAAACTTATCGTTTCTTTAAAACATGTAAATTTCATTTTTGACTTTTTAAATTGTCTATCTTGTATGTTTTACACATCATACTCTCCTCATTACACATGTCATCCTCCCATCATATTGAGGTTGGAAATATCCCATACTAATTGACTAACTATCCTCACCTAAAAGATCTCCTACCAATTTCAAATTAAAGTGACAAACAAATCATTTTAAGTTAATAAAATTTATTGCACCATTACTCTTTAATGCCTTTTTCCAATTCTTAATTAAAGTATATACAAAGGATGGTGTGGGGTATTGATTTAAATGCTTTCACATTTTTATAAGATAACAAATATAAATTTTATATAACATAAAAATTTGAATTCTAATGTGTAATTTACATTCAAATAAGTAGTAATAAAGCATTTTTTGAATAGAGAAATAGCGAGAGGGTACTGGTGATACACACAAGAATAAGAGCATTAATAACATATTTACAACAATTAGCATTTTACCAACAAAATAGTGCAACCATTTACCTCTATCAAAAATATGGACAGAACTAGAGAAACTAAAAAGAAAACTTAAAGAGATCATAGTAGCAGATTTAACCCATATGTCCAGATAAAACACTAGCCATGCAAGGCCAATAAAAGTAGAAATCATAGTTTTTAAACAAAAACTAGAGCCCCTAGGGTTGTCATGAGCACAACAACAAAAAAAAAAATCTTATAACTAATAAAACATTAAGAATTCTCTCCCAACCTCTTAAAGAGTAGGATCAAAGCCTATTCCTCCTTGAGAAACTCAAAGAGGTCTTTGTAGTCTTCCTCGTGCCCTGGTTTGATTCTTGTGATCTTCTCATGTAGCAAGAATAAGGTAACATAATAGGCATGTATCACTTTATTTGCATAGTGGGAGTGGGCTATTTAGGTTCCACAAAGTCAGGTGGTAGCGTTTCTTATACCATTGAGATCCGAAAACTAGATGCCAAAGTCGGATGTACCTTTTGCACTTGTTCTATTCTTTTTATCCTGTGATGATGTTCTATGGCCATATTTTGGTATTTTGTACTTTGGTTATTTGAGATACTATGAGATGTTGTATCTTATCATGTGATGTATATTCTTTTAGCATTTCATACCCTGAGACTTGTGCAGAGGATGATTATGCATTTTGGTTATGCCATGTGGCATCTTATGTACTTGTATATTCTTTCATGTGATTTTGTACATATTGTTATTCTATGACATTGACATGGACTTTATGTACTTATTAGATTTAATCTTAATAAAACTTATGTGTATAATTCAACATTATGGAACTCTTGACATATGTAACTATTATTGTATTTCTTATGTATGTATGTGAATTATTGCTTCTGTTATAATATATTTAGATTTTTTTAATCTTTCAAAAAAATTGTTTAGCAAACTTAGTGACATTATAGATTATTTTCTCTTAGATTCTCTTATAGGGTGTTGCATCTAATATCAAAGCCCATTTTTTACATTAGGATCTCTGGGTATATTGAAACGCCCACTAGATGACAACTAGTCAACTTAAAACAAACTTAAATAACTATACTTAAATATATTACGACTTGAACTTCAGACATGAGTACTTAAACATGGGAAAAGGAAAACTTGAAGTACTCTTGATTTGTTTGTCAAAACATATTTTCTTATAGTTATGCTTTAAGGTATTATGCCTTTGCTGATTTTGTCGGTACTTTGTTGTTCTTGCTTGGATACTATAGGAGGATGATGAGCAAAACTAGATCAACTATGAGGGGCCATATCTTAGGCCAAGGTAGAGGTCATGGATGAGGCAAAGATATTATCTTGCGTGTGATTGATCATGAGAATCCTATTCAAGAAGAGAGCAAGGAGAAGAACAATGAAGAGAAACATGTAGACTCCAAAGAACTTAGTACTAGGAAGCTATTGAAGATTAATTTAGATCTCCTACCTAACCAAGAGAGGGTTGAGTGAGGTGATTCACATCATTGAGGGAATGATGAGAGACAAAGATCCAAGATTCCTAAGAGATGTCACATAGGAGATAGGCTAGAGGCTATCAAAGCTAATCAAATCTTACCTAGAGATCCTTATAGCAACTTGGTGGAAAATTGAGGAGAAGAAGTTGGGCCTAGATATCAAGAATGTCACATGGGAGTTATTTCTAGAGAACTTCCATGAGAATTTCTCACCTAAGGAGTGGAGTCAATAGAGATCATATGAGTTTCATAATCTAAGACAATTTACCCTTACCATGGTAGAGTATGAGTAAAAGTTCTTTGAACTCGCGCCCTACACAGGGATTACTGATAGCTCACCACTTGTGGTATAGCACTTTATACAAGGACTAAATAATTGTTTCATTAAGGGTGTGAAGGTATTCCATCCTAAGACCCTTAAGGATGTGGTTTTATGGGTGTACTTGTTGAGAAGAATCTCACTTTAGGACATGGTGGTTTTTTGGGTGCACCTACTAGTGGACATGCACCATCAAAGTCTAAGGGCACACAAAAATAAGGTACAAATGGTCATAGGAAACCTCCTTTCTCCAAAGGAAATCAAGGTCTGCAGCAGTAGTAGAGGGGATCTTACCCACGAGTATAGAGTGGTGGACATGGTTTCAACTCTCAAAATGTTTGTAACTATTTACGCAATAGGCATAATCACTATAGTCATCCTACACAGAGTAACCACTCTTTTGCCAATAGAGACATCCATCAATAGTCTAGTGCACCTCTAAGAAGGAGAGGTTCTAGTAGAGGTATAGGGTGTTTCTCATGTAGATAGTTTGGGCATATTGTAACCAACTTCCCACAACATACTTCTCACTATTCAAGATAGAACCCAACAACATTTGAGCCTACAGTTGGTAATGTTGGGAGGTCACATGTAGATTTTTGTAGTAGTAGATAACCATGAGGAAAATCACCAGGATATCATAGTTGAGACTAGAGGAGTGATTAGAAATACACCCCTTTATATTTTTTTTCATTCAAGTACTAAAAATTCCTTCATATTACCCTCTATTGTAATCAAGTGAGTAGACAGTTAAGCAAGACGTAGGTTGGCAAGTGTAACTAGCTTCAGGAGCTAGGATAACCACAAACTCTCTAGTGCACCAGTGTGAACTAGAACTAGGAGGACTCATTAATTCAATAGACCTTCAAGTCATTTCTCTAGGATCATATGACATAGTGTTGGGCATGGATTGACTAGGCTCACATAGAGCTAGCATTGACTATAGAAGGAAGATTTTTCACTGTAAGGATGACTAGGGTAAGGACTATGAGATTGTGGGCATCCAAAGACCTGTATCTATCTATATGATCTCTATGATGTAGTTGAAGTGGAGTATCTGAAAGGTTTTCCAGGTGTTTTCCATTACTATGAGTGAACTCAAGGAGGAAGACCCTAGATCATCCTATCCTACATGAGTATATTGACATTTTTTTCTCGATGAGATACCAAATATGTCACCTAAGAGGGACATTGACTTTCACATTGACCTCATCCCAAGAGAAGAGCCCATATCTAAAGCTCCTTACTAGATGACCACTTAGGAGTTGAGTGAATTACATCTGCAGCTAGAGGACCTTTTGTCTAAAGGTTGTATTAGACCAAGTGTTTCTCCATGGGGAGCACCTAAGCTCTTTGTGAAAAATAAGGATGGGTCATTACACATGTGCATCTACTATAGATAGTTGAAAAAGGTAATGATTAGGGATATATAACCTTTACCAAGGATCAATGACTTGTTTGAAGAGATCAAGGGAGCCAAAGTGTTCTCTAAGATAGATATGAAGTAAGGGTACCATCATCTATGTATTCATGATGTTGACATACATAAGACAACCTTCAACACTCAATATGGACACTATGAGTTTATAGTGGTTCCATTTGGTTTGAAAAATGCTCCATCAGTATTCATGTGCTTGATGAATGGAGTATTTTGATCTTAGCTAGACCATTTAGCACTTGTGTTCTTCGATGACATATTGATATAGTCTAGATCTCATGAAGAATGTGAGGAACATCTATCATTATTCCTTCAGTACCTTAGAGGCAATTAGTTGTATGAAAATTTAACAAAGTGTAACTTCTTTCGATCTGAGGTACAATATCTAGGACATGTCATTCCAGGAGATGGTATCTTAGTGGATCTTGAGAAGATCCAAGTGATGGTGGATTGGTTTGCATCGATTATTGTATCTAATATTCTTATCTTCATCAGTTCGGTTGGATATTAGCATAAATTTGTTGAGAACTTATCTAGAGTTTCATACCCCATGACTTTCCTCTAGAGAAAGAGGAATAATTTCATTTGGATAGAGAAGTGTGAGGAAGCATTCCAAAATCTCAAGGATCTTTTGACTAGCACACTGATTCTAGTAGTACCTAATCTAGCAAGTGATATTATGGTGTATATTAATGCTTCCCTAGAAGGGATTGGAGTAGTCCTAATGTAGGATAGATGTGTGATTGATTATGAGTCTCACAAGCTCAAGGATCATGAGGTGAACTATCCCACACATTATCTTGAACTAGATATAGTTATTCATTCTCTAGTGAGATGGAGATGGTTCTAGTTGGGGCATAATTTTGAGCTTTGTAGAGACCATCACACTTTACAGTATATCTTCAAATAGCCTAATCTAAATGCCAAGAAAAAGTGTTCAAGGAAGACAAAGTGTTCTCTAAGATAGATTTGAATTTAGGACACAATCAACTACATATTCATGATGCTGACATACATAAGACAACCTTCTACACTTGATGTAGACACTATGAATTTATAGTGGTTCCATTTGGTTTGACAAATTCTCCATTAGTATTCATGTACATGATGAATGGAGTATTCTAATCTTACCTACACCATTTTTTACTTGTGTTCTTGGATGGAATATTGATATATCCTAGATCTTAGGAAGAACATGAGGAAAATCTATGGTTAGTCCTTTAGTGCCTTAGAGATAGTCAATTGTATGCTAATTCAGAAAAGTGTGACTTTTTTCAATATGAGGTACAACATTTAAGAAACATCATTTCAAGTGATGGTATCTCATTTGATCCTACAAAGATCTAGGTGATGGTAGATTGGCCTGCACCCACTACTGTATCTGAGATTTATAGCTTTATGGGTTTGGTCATATACTACTGCAAATTTATTTAGAACTTCTCTAGAGTTGCATACCCCATCACTTCCCTCTAGAGAAGAGGGAAGAAGTTCATTTGGACAGAGAAATGAGGAAGCATTCCATAAGTTCAAGGAGCTTTTGACTAGTGCTCTGATTCTAGAAGTACCTAATCTAGCAGGTGATTTTAAGATGTGCATTGATGCTTCCCTAGAAGGAATTGGAGCAGTCCTAATGGAGGACATACATGTGATTGCTTTTGAGTCTTAAAAGCTCAAGGATCATGAGGTGAATTATCCCACACATGATCTTGAGCTAGTTGTACTTATTATGCTCTAGTGAGATAGAGACACTTCTTGTTGGGGCATCATTTTGAGTTTCATAGAAACCATTGTAGTTTGTACTATATCTTCATGCAAACTAATTTGAATGCTAGGTAGAGGTATTGGAAGGAGCCAAAGTATTGTCTAAGATAGATCTAAAATTAGGGTACCACTAGCCATGTATTCATGATGCTGACATATATTACACACCCTTCTCCACTTGATATAGACACTATGAGTTTACAAGGTTCCATTTGGTTTGACGAATGCTCCATCAATATTCATGTTCTTAATGAATGAAGTATTATGTTCTTACCTAGATCATTTTGTATTTTTTCTTAGATGACATATTGATATATTAAAGATCTCATGAGGAACATCTACTATAAGTCCTTTAGTTCCTTACAGACAATCAGTTGTATGCCAATTCAACAAGCAAAGTGTAACTTCTTTTAGCTTGAGGTATAGTATCTAAGACACATCATTTCAAGAGATACTAAGTGAATCATATAAAGATCCAAGCAATGGTAGATTAGCCTGCACCCACTATTGTATTTGATATTTTTAGCTCCATGGGTTCGGCTAGATAATACTATAAATTTGTTCAAAAATTCTCTAGAGTTGTATATGCCATCACTTCCCTCCAAAGAAATTTAAAGAAGTTAATTTGGATAGAGAAGTGTGAGGAATCATTCCAGAAGCTCAAGGAGCTTTTGAATAGCACATCAATTCTAGTAGTACCTAACCCAATAGCTAATTTTATGGTGTGCACTAATGCTTCCCTAGAAGGGATTTGAGCATTCCTAATGTAGGATGAATGTATGATACTTATGAGTCTCACAAGCTGAAGGATCATGAGGTAAAATATCCCACACATGATATTGAGCTAGTTGTATTTATTTATAAACTAGTGAGATAGAAACACCTCTTATTGGGGCATCATTTTGAGATTCATAGCGACCATCACAATTTGTAGTATATCTTCACAAAACCTAATCTGAATATCATGCAGAGGCATTGGATGGAGTATTTATGTGAGTATAACTTTGAGGTGAAGTATATTCAAAGGAAGGAGAATGTGGTAGCTGATGCTTTGAATCATAGGATACATGAGTGTTGACCCTTAGTATGGATTTGAGGAGATGTATACTTTAGGCACTTCCTATAGTGCTATGAAATCTAGTATACTACAAACATTAAGAATTAATTTAAAATTCACAACTATATAACAAAGAAAAACTTTATGATAAGAAGAAAGGAGACACTCTGGAGGAAAGCAAACCAAAAATAGTAAGCTCCTCAAGTGTAACCTATGATGACATTGATGTGTCCAACAATGTAGGATGTATCCTCTGATATGCTCAAGCTTCAAGTGGTAGGTGATCAAGCATGGAGATGGATGAAGGATTCATCAATTGAGGTGTGGAAGGATTTTAACATGGTATGGGTATAAATGGCCATTTTGTAGTTGTTAATGGGGGATCATATGTTTGTGTTCAAAGTTAATTAATTGTGAGAGGGAAAGGGCTCAATTTATGGGCTAAGGGGTAGTGAGATGGAGGGTTAGGATGTGAGGATGGAGAAAGGGTAAGGAAGACCTAGGATAACAAAAAGGGGGAGCATATGGATTGTGCTTATTCAAATATATATCCTTGTGAAAAGTGTTAGAAGGGGATTGGATGGTCAAAATGGAGAGGCAAAGGGAATTATGAGGGAGGAGGAGAGTGGAAGACGGATGTAAGAGGCATTTAAGGTCATTTATGGCATGTAAGAGCCATTAATACTCTTGGATAGAAATGTAAGAGGGTGAGGAGAGACTATTGACTTCGGTTTGAGTTAGAAAGTCTTAACCCATGTTTAAAGTTGTCCACATGTTTAGGAAGGGGATTAGGTTTAGCTTAGTAGGGGATTAGGAGGCAAGTGGGTTGGGGCTTAAAGAGGTAGGTTAATTAGTCAGTTACGCGAGATTAGTATGGATGAATGGGTTGGTTTAAGGTTTTGGAAATGGTTTAGGGATGGTTAGAGTTTTAGGATTGATTTATTAAATAATTTATTTAATAAATGAGGATACGAGATTAAATTATATAGATTTTTGCATTTATTTAATTTAATAATGAAATGGAGATTTAATTGATAAATTGACTTTGGGTTACCATTTGATTTATCAATTGGACTATAGTTAATTTAATTAATTAATTAATTAGGGGATGATGATTAATTAATTAAATATAAGATATTTAATCAATAATTTCATAGGAGATGACTAAATAAGATTACCTAATGGTGTAATCAGATTTAGGTGTTTACATTTTGCCCCTCTTTGACATAGTGTTGAGACAACACTATTTCAAAGAAGTTTGAATATAAATGACGCAAAGAAGATTTTTAAAGAAACAAATTTGCCCCAGTCTTGAATAGAAGAGGAGAGAATGGACTATGTGAGGAGTGAATATATTGTTTAATGCCCCTCAAGAAGATGGTGGGGAGAGGAAATGAGGCTTAATGACTTCTTGAAAATGTACAACAACCTAGGGTGAGAGGGAGGATGCAGAAGGATGAAAAAGGTGTTAAAATTGCAAGTAAAGTGAAAAAAATAACAAGGTGAGAGGAAAAGGGGGTCTCTGGAGTGGTCATGGAGGGAAATAGGGCACCATAGGGGGCCTATAAGGGGGTCAAGGAGGGCTAGAAAGGGTTATTTTCATTCATACCTACAGCAAGATATTGTGATTTGAAGTTCTGATTAAGACAACGTGTTGGCTATGCAAGGACAACCAAAGCATCGGGTGGATGTGGTATGGTGAGTGTGAGCACAGTGGACACTAGACTAATCGATAGGTGCTAAAAACTTTTCTTTGTGATTTTTTCATTTTATTTTATAGCGATCCTGAATTTTGGAAAGAGCATTCCCATAGGCATAGGCTCTTCATGACCACTCTAGGGATCCGCAAGTTTTTGATCCTATGAAAGGATCAAGGGGATGGGTTATAAATGGGTGTTGGAAGCCATTTTTGTGAGAATGTGATTTTAGCTAACAATGTTTGCAAGAATGCAAGTTTTCTTGCAATTTTTTGTAGGTTAGTAATTTTGACCGTGGGAATGCAATGTTGCAGATAAGGGTGGGTTTAGGAAGAGTCAAGGTGGGAAGGTGGTATCGTTGACTAGGAGGGTGACTAGGGAAGATGTGTCCTCGCAGTCATCTAAAGCTACAGGAATGCAGGGTATCAGTTTGATTGGGATTAGGAAAGGTTAAGGAGAATTCCAGCTATAAAATGTACCAATAGGAACACTAGAGGAAAGATGGTTCATGGGAATGCAAACCAACGTGTAGAAACATGGGGAAAGAAAAAAGGTATTGAGTGTATGAGAAAAGGAAGGGTGATTAAACATAGACAGACAACTTGGTAAGAGGAATAGAGGACTGATACAAGTGTCATTTTGCTTGATGTAATGGTCACTAGATGCCTTGGTGTTGTGAGAGCGATATGCAATTATTTTGTGTGTTGGGGACTAGTTTACACCAAAAAACTGGATGAGGATATATGCCATTATACTTGGGTACCTTGCCAGACTACCTCATATGCGTACATACATGGCTATGGTGATAGTGTTGTGCAAGCATTGGCATAGTGAGACAGGGACGTTTCATCTACTGAGAAGTGAGATGCTTATCACTTTAGAGGATGTATACAAGATCTTTTGGCTACCAGTGTGAGATATGCCAGTGATGGTGACAAGGGATATCATAAGAGAGGTGGTTGTGTGGCCATGCATTAGATGAGAATTTGGATCAAGTGGCCATGGAGTAGCGGATATACTTTTATCTATGTAGGCTAGTGATAAGGTATATTTCCCCAAACACAAGTGGGACAAGTGTTACTTTGGCAATGACACCAATGAGCATGTAGATTATGGATGATAGAGTCCTAGCAACATGGGACTGATTTATGTTGGTCAATCTATATAAAGATCTTCATCACATAGTATACTAGGGTGTAGTGCACCACCAAGGGAGGAGTGTGGGCTTCCCTACTTTATTATAGGTCTGGACATGGGAGCACATTGTGGCTTTTAGGTCAATCAAGAAAAGATATTGGCAGCCAAAGGAGCCTATGGCATACAACTGGGGTGATCCTCTCACCTATCACCATACAAAGGAGCTTGACTACTAGCGAGTCCAGTTGGATGAGGTACATGCAATCATATGGACATCATATATGGGTCTTAGGCCATGGGCTGAGGAGAGGCAACATCTACTTTATACCATTTCATGGTGCTTCATTTTTGGTCGATGGGAGTACATTGTCAAGTAGTATCAGATGGATAGGGTGTTATGACAATTTGGATGGCCACAGTTCACACCATAGGAGCCCATCTAATATCAAAGGCTTTCTAGAGAGTTAGTGACTTTATTTGGACTATCTCTCTAAAGAAATGGGTTACTATAGGTAGAGCAAGAATTAGCACCTTAGGATTGGGATTGGTTTGGTGAGGGTAGCAGATGATGGCTCTAATGCAAGAGTAAAAAGATGGATTTCAGCACTTAAGGCCAATAGGTCAAGCACAACTAACAAGAAAAGTGGTAGTGGCAAGGGAGATTACCCCAGCAATGAGGCAAGGGAGATATGATGCTAGAGGCTTGAGATAGTAGGTAGAGGTTGTGGTCCAAGGGGAGGTGCTACAAAGGCAGAGGGAGGTAAAGGAGGAGGGGAGATAGGAGGATGGGGGATAGGAGGAGGCAAGTCCATAGGTAGAGGAGAGGAGGCCATAGGCAAAGAGAGGAGAGGGGACCCAGGGGCTAATGGGTGGAGGAAGGGGAGGATCATCATCAGGGGCAAGGGATGATGGATTGATAGGGAGATTCGTGTACCTGTAATAGGCACATGATGCCACTAGCCAGCTACTATGGGATACTTAGTAGGAGAGAGACTAACTTAAAGATGAGTGAGAACAATTCTGATATGAATGTGATGTAGCTCAAGGAAAGGCAGATCGATTAGGGATTGAGCTAGGGACACTACAGATGGAGACAGGATGGTTGGGGGGTAGGGTGGAGATCATGGCATTGAAGAGGAAGAGACTAGAGGGTAGGATGGAGATTATCTAGGAGGAGAAGGATAGCCTGGTGAAAGAGGTAGCCATGTTGAGGGCATAGATGGCAGTGGGGGGAAGATTGGAGGAGCTCAGGTGGTTGAGGGGAGAGTTGGAGGATTTGTGAGAGAGGGCATGATTCTATAGAGGTAGATACCATGTAGTGGTCCCAGTGGACTAGATAGAGCATTATAGATGATTGACACAGTTAGGCATAGTTGGCATACACACAAACATGCAGGGAGGTGGGCAGAGTGGATGGAGCACTAGGGGCTCATAGAGGACTGGTGGGTCTCAGCACATAGCACAGGGTAGAGTCAAAGACAAGATAGGGGTATTGGTGGGAGGAGGGATGAGGCAGAGAATTCAAGCACTGGTAGATGGAGGGTGAGGCCACCTCCACCACCACCACGAGTAGCAAGTGCAAAGAGAGATCCACATGATGCTCAAGGTGAGGAGGCGATGGATGAGGATATAGATGAGAAATGATATGTTGCAATTTTTATGATGGACAATATTTTGGATTTTTTTGAGATGTATTTTTACAGGCACAAACCCAATATATTTGTATGGATAGTTGTACTATATGGATACTGGTTTGGACTATGAGGATGTGGGATATATATATATATATATATATATATATATCATTCTTTGGGGTGGGATATATATGTACCCAGTACTGTACCATGTGATTTTTTACTATACTGTGTTGATTTTTTATGGGATGCATGTTGATAGATGTATGAGATGGACTCACATGTGTTATGTGGGATGTGATGGTGGATTTGTGAGATATATGATATGGATGATTATACGGATGCTTTGTGATGTAGGATGTGATGCTTTCTATATGAGATGTATGATAGGTATGATGTTACTGACACTTTATGATGTAGGATGTCATGCTTTCTTTATGAGATGTATGATAAAAAGGAATCTAACTAATGAAATTATTATGATGATGTAAAATGGATAACATAAAATGAAACTACAAACTATGATGATGAAAATGAATGAGTAAAATGAACCTAAACTATGATGATGCAAATGATAACCAAAATGAACAAACAAACTATGATGATGGAAAAGGATAAAAATGGACCTAAAACTAGGATGATAAAAATGATAAAAATGGACCTAAAGATTATGATAATGGAAAAGGATAAAAAACAATCTTAAACTACAATAATGAAAAAAGATAAAAATGAACCTAAAACTATGATAATGGAAAAGAATAAAAATGAACCTCAAACTATGATGATGGAAATGAACCCGAGATTATAATAATAAAAATGAACCTAAGATTATGATAATGTGAATGAACCTAATATTATGATAATAGAAATGAACCTAAGATTATGATAAGGAAAATGAACATAACATTATGATAAAGGAAATGAACATAAGATTATGATAATGGAAATGAACCTAAGATTATGATAATAAAAATGAACCTAAGATTACGATAATGAATGGAAATGAACCTAAGATTATGATAATGGGAATGAACCTAAGATTATGATAATGAATAGAAATGAACCTAAAATTATGTTATTGTAATGAACATAAGATTATGATAATGGAAATGAACAACTAAAACTATGATAAATAAAAGGGATCAAAACTATGAGAAGCAAAAATGAATCCAACACTATGATGAAAATGTATCTAAAATTGTGGTAATGAAAGTGGATCTAAAACTATGATAATGAAAATGGATCTAAAACTATGATGAAAATGGATGAGATATAATGAACCATAAAGATTATGATGATGGAAATGATGATTAACATGGGACTTAAAGAATTATGATGATGAAAATGATGATGTAATAAATAAAAAAGATCATGGGAATGTGGGGAGAGATGAGTGGACATGATATGAAATGCAAGTAGAATTATAGGGAAACATACACGAGGATAAGATCTAGAGCATGTCACTGATCGACCATAGCCTTGGGTGGAGCAAAAACAATGTGCACAACTTTGAACATAATACTTGTGGGACAAGAGATCTAGGGAGATGTAATAGGTTAGGGGATCAGAAAGAAGAGAAAACAGGATAGGCTATTAGATTGGATCTGAGGTAATGGGATAGAATGTGGAGAGGATGATAGGAAATGTAGGGATGCTTTTAGAAATGGGAATTGTTTAGGAAGGTGGGATAGATGTGTCTAGTAAGAACATGTAGGATTTAATAATATGGATGTGGTAAAAGGGAGATGAATGAGATTTTCTTTTTATGGAACAAGATGATGGGATGATGGAATTATGCTTGAAGCTTGAAGGTGGGGTACTTCATAAAGAACTACCACAATGTATTCTGAGAACTTAATTTAATATAGGAATATTGGGTATATTTCAAGGTTACTAAGAACATCAAGGCCTTTACCCCAATATTGCATAGGGTTGACTCAAACAAGCATGTAAGGATTGCCCCAGCATCACACATGAATCCTAGAGGAATTAGAGTGGAAATAATACTGGGTAGTCCACAAGAAAATGATATTTCCAATTTGCACCATGTGATCATGAATGAGCACATGTTTGGAACATGCAAGAGTCACATGTAGAAAAGACCTAATCAAAACCTTGTGCTCTAGTTGCCCCATTCACAACACATCATGATATAAAATATCAGGGCAACCTTGAGGGGGGAACAACAAAAATGCTTGGAAAAGATACTTGTTTTGAACCAAAAAGTTAAATCCAATAACTAGTGAAAGAAATAAATCCATGAAAAGTAACCTTTTTCCAAAGAGATTGGTAGGACTGGATACTGATGGACCAGTATTATAAATGAGGAAGGATGCATCCTAAAAGAACCTATCAGTAGTATTTGGGACTATGAAGAAATTGGCAACTATAACTTTCTTAGGATAAATCTTTGGTGACACAGAATCTTACTAAAGGTTCCTAAAGATGACTTGTTTAGAATAAATGTGACTTATAACCTAAAAGGGGATAGGAGGTAAACTCAAAGAGACAAGACTAAGAAGGATTGAGAATGCAAAAGGACTGCTATACAAATTTTCAAGACATTTTTGACATTCAAGGTATGAAATGTGAGTGGTTTTATATACAATGGAAAAAGCTCAAGACGAGGAGGTAGCATGATGTGATCTGATATAGTACATTGTTTTACAAGATATGATACATAGATATGGTACAAGAGATAAAATACAACTGAGATGATACATGTGGTTAGGTACAGGGGTATGATATATGTGCTAGCCATGATATAATATATTACTTTGATTGGATTTCCAAGCTTAAGGATGGGGATAGTATGCTATGATAGTGATAGTGAGGTGATGGACTTTTGGAACACCTTGGGGAAATGAGAAATTAGATGATGAGATGTGGAAGATGGTGTGGGAGGTGTAGATCACTAATAGATAAGGAAAAGGTCAAGTACACATGATGTTTATTTTCTAGGTTTTTGCCAATGTACCTATCCAAGGCACTTGAATTGCCAAATTTTCACCATTGGACACTTACTTTTCTTTACTATTTTCCTTTTTTTCTTTTTTCTTTTTTAAACCTTTTTTTTTTTCTTTTTTTTGGTTTTTTCAATAGGATTAATAAGATACACTGAGGATATTAGTAGAATTTCTTGAGGTGAATGATGTTGGTGGGATCATTTAGTGTTTCACCCTCAAATGTTGATAATCGATAAGCTCCAGAGCCAAAAGATATTGTGACAACATGTAGACCAAGCCATGTGGGTTCAAACTTTCCTTTCTTTTCTCAATTTCCTTGGACCTTCATGTTTTATTTGACGACCATGTCACCTACTTGGAATTTTCATGGGTGAACCTTCCTATTGAAGTTGTACTTTAGGTGATTTTGATAGACCATAAGATGGTCATAGGTATGCTACCTTTTTTCATCAAGTAGCTCTAGTTGGGTGAGTCTGGCTAGTCTGTAATCCTCATATGATATCTGTCCTCGCAAAGAAATGCACAAGGTTGGGAGTTCAACTTCAATAGGTAGTACTACTTTGAAACCATAAACCAGGGAGTATGGGGTTATGCCTATGGATGTATGTAATGAAGTGCGATAAGCCCATAGGGCAGGGTTGAAATGCAAATGCCAATCATGGACCTAATCATTGACAAATAATTTTAGGATTTTGAGTAAGATTTTGTTAGTTTCCTTAGCCTGAGCATTACCTTGTGAGAATTAGGGGCTAGAAAAAAAGTGATGGATGTGAAGGTAAGTGCACAACTCTTCCATATTTAGGTTTTTAAAGTTACCTCCATGGTCGATAAAAATGGTAGCTAGGATGTTGAAGCAATATATAATGTGATACAAGATGAATTTGGAATCTTGAACTGCTGTGGTAGTGACAAGTTGGACTGCTTCTACCCACTTAGTGAAATAATCAGCTGAAGTGATTATCCACTTGTGTCCTTCTAAAGAGAGAGGTTTTATAACACCAAAAGGTCAAATCTCCAGCATGCAAATGGCCATGGTGGTGCAATGAGTTGAAGATCTTGAGCTAAAACTCGTATTAAATTTGTATGTTACTAACAAGGTAGACACCATTTGACAAAGTCACCAACATCATGTTCTAGAGTAGGCTAGTAGTATCCATCCCTAATTATTTATTTGGCTACAACTATACCACTCATGTGAGCACCAAAAAGTCTAGCTTGTATTGTTGAAAAAAATTGATACAAGTATAGGAATTTGTTTCAATCATTATTTTGTCACTAATGTCAAACCTGCTACTTTCTTGTAAGACAATTGCTTAGATGATTTCAGTACTATTTTTTTTTTATTGATGAAGAGTATTTGATCAAATGAGATAACAATATCACCTAGAGGAAAGGTTGAGTTATGATATGGAGAAGGAGTACAAAGATCAGTTAAGATAGTGAAATTATAATGCATTGATTATCTACTTAAGGTTGTAATGGATGGATACACCAATTAAGTTTAGAAGAAAAAGTAAAATGAATTGAGTCTACCAAGCTTAACAATCTACATAGTATGTGCCAAGAAAAGTTAGTGTAAGCCAAGAAAAACATTAGTTGGAGCCAAGAAAATTCAAATTTCAATGTATGTTGAGTGATATAGTGTAAGCCAAGTAAAGTTTAATTGATGCTAAGCACCAGTAAACTTTAGTTTGTGCTAAGTGGCTTGATAGTGGATGTCGAGCAACACAATATGTGCCAAGAATCAGAAGAAAGTTAATGTCAAGTGTAGGCATTATGAGAAAGATCATGAATTCAATGAATCTGAGCTGACAAGTTTGATTTCTCAGATTGTGTGAACCGTATGAAAGATAAGCTTGATGAGCTAGTGGCACAAAATTCAAGATGAACCATTTTGAGGTGAATTCAACGAGGATTGAAGGAGAAGTTTCTAGAAGGGAATAAAATGAAAAGATGGGTAGATTCATTGAATCCTACCTAATACTATCTAACCCTAAAATGGAAGATAGAGGATGAATGGTAAAAAATCTAAATTTTCTATTTATAGAGATGGCTAGTTAGAAGAAAAGGTTGTCATGTGTGAGAACCTAAGGACGACAAGAAGTCTAAGGTATTATTTCATTCAATGACCAAAGAGAAGATATTTCTATTGGCAAGAAAAGAAAGAAGGCTTAAGGGTATGGATGCTTGAAGGGTGGACAAGCTTTCAGAGTTGAAGTGTGTGAAAGCCAAGAAGAATGGAGAACTGAAACAAAGATCTGTAATATGCAAAGTGAGTTGTAAGTTGTTATTAGATCAAGTCTTACTGTTACTTTTTAATCATTGTATTAGTCTAGGGTAAATCCTTTGGATTAAGGTTGACCTAATAGTCATTTGCAAATCCTTTAATCGGGTGACATTCCAAGTGAATGATCTAAAGTCCTCTAACAAGGCTCACTCCTAACAAGGTGATTGAAATACTCTAACCAAGTTAAATTTAACAATGTGCATTGTAACCTTTAACAGGGTTGGTCTTTCATAGGGCATCACTTCATAAGAGTGAGAATTAGTAGCATGTTACTGGTGGTTTTTCCCAAATTGGGTTTCCACATAAAATCATTGTGTCAAATGTGTTATTGAATCTATTATATTTCATACTTACATTTTTGTAAATTCGATTCGACAATAACCTACAAGTTTAAGTGATTTTATGATCTAATGGATGCATGCATGATGAATATGTTTTATGGATATGGGTTTACTAAGCTATGAAAAGTTTTATTTGTACATCTGGACCTTGGAAAACTAATTCATCCCCTTCTCAGTTATTCTAAAGAATTCTAACATGTACCTCTTTGAGGGACATTGTAGCCTTGTTTTGGTCTAAACATCAAGAGAGAGTTTCATGATAACCATAATGCTATAGAATGTTAGCTATGATAGTGTAGCGGGATGCTCTGCGAATGAGGTTCTCGTGAGATGGGGAAATATGATACTATTTAGTAAGTAAGCATGAATTTTGTAGTACCATTGGGATTGGGGACCAACCAAGATGCATACCCGTGTTGATTCATTATTCTTGTATGCGGGCTCATATAGCTTCTCAACTAAGAATTTATATTGTGTTGCTTCTCGAGGGATCTCCAAGAGTGAACTAATAGTATTCATGGCATCTGCAGCTTTTGTTTTTCAATTTGGGAACTTGTGTGAATTGGATCTGACTAAAGTGTTGCTTCAGCTGATCTACCAATTCTTTGTAAGGCTGAATTTTATCATCCTTGGTTTGGTACTCATCAAGGACTTGCTGGATAATTAGTTCTGAATCTCTGAAGACCTGTAGCTCTGTGATGCTCCACTCAACTTCTATTTTGAGCCCTACAATAAGAGCTTCATACTCTAATATGTTGTTGGTCCACTAGAACTAGAGTTTGAATAACTTACAAATATAATCACCCTTAGAGGTGACTGACAATATGTCAGCTCTAGAAACATGGGATGTGTAAGATTCATCAAAGTATAGTTTCCAGGATGATTGTTCCTCTATCAAGTAGACATGCTCATCTAGGAACTCCATAATGAGAGGTTGATCAGCAACCAAGGGTGTATCAACCAAGTGATCTACTATAGCTTAACCTTTGATGGCTTTTCTATCGACATATTGGATGTCAAATTCACTAAGAAGGATAACCCATTTGGCTAGGTTTCTTGTGAGTATTGTACATGATAACATATATTTCAAAGGATCTATCTTGGAGATTAGTTACACAGTGTGACTCAACATGTAATGATGAAGCTTCTAAGTGGTGAAAACCATAGCAAGCCTTTTCCATGGGCATTTAGTTAAGCTCATAACCAACTAGGGTGCGACTAATGTATTAAATAGCCCATTCTTTTCCCTGGTCATCAAATTGTGCTAGAAGCAAACCTAGTGCTATTGGAGTAGCTGTGATGTATAATATGAGTGCTATTCCTACAACTAGCAAAAATAGGATAGGTGGATAAGCCAAGTATTTCTTGATTAGTTCAAAGTTGCACTAGCCAATAGGATCCCATCTAAAATTTGAATCCTTTTTGAGATGTTGATCTTAGTTTGGTTTTGACAATTGAGTGTCAAAACACTTAAGATATTTACTAAGTTTATGCCAAGCTAGTAATACACGCTGAGTATAACATGTATAGATGCCAAGTTGTAATGAGTGTCGAGTCACTCATGTGTTGAGTAATTCAAGTGTTGAGCATATAGTTGATGTCGAGCCAGATAGAATTATAATAAGTGTCAAGCATCAATATTATCAAGTGTTGAATAACACAAAATGTACCTAGTTGTTTGTGATGGCACAAACAACTTTGTAAACCATTTGTGTGCCAAATTATGGAAAGATCTCGAAGCTTTGAAGATAAGATCAAATCTATTTGGTTTTCCTATGCAATCAACATGCAACCAAATAGAAAATTAGAAGAGATTAAGCGATAAAATTAATGAATCTTAGTCATAGATTCATACCTAACCCGAAGTCACCAAAAGTCTTTTTAAGGAAGACAAAGCCCCATAATTCAATATGTGTGTATGAGGAAGTGATGCGAGTGAAGAATTGAAGGGAGGAAAGGGGTGAATTGATTTCAAAGTGTTCATGGTAACTTAGAAGTGTAAAAGGATTGCAGAATCAGTTTTCAAAACAAAGGAGAAGCGATACAACATTGTTATAATAGATCAAGAGGATCAAGATGGATAGAACTGTGATATGAAATCAGGAAGGAAAATTTGTAAGTTATTAGATCAAACATTCTATTGTTACTTTCTAACAACTATATCAGCACGATGAAATCCTTTGGACTAAGGTTGACTTAACAATCATTGTAAAATCCTTTAATAGGGTAAAATTCCAAGTGAATGTTCTAAAATTCCTTTAACAAGACACACTTCTAACAGGGTGTTTCAAAATCCTTTAACAAGGTAGGATCTATCAATCCTTTGTAAGCCTTTAATAGGGTAGGCCTTTCACAAGGTAGATCATTAAAATGGTCAAACTATGTAACCTTAATAGGTGACACTTTATTATTGCAATAGTGGAGAATTAAGAGAGTTCACTAGAATATCATTCACATAATCCTCAAGATTTTTGTGGATGAGGTTATGGAAGATGACCGTTGTGACTCGTTGATAGGTTTCCCCAATATTCCTTAACCTAAATGACATCATGTTGTCATAGAAGGTCCCCCAAGTGGTGGTAAATGTTGTCTTATGTTGATCCACTTTTGCTATTTGAATTTCATTGTATCCTGAGAAATCATCCATGAGTGATCAGAGCTTGTGGCCTACTATGAGGTAAAAAATCAAGTTGATATTTAGGAGAGGAAAATCATCCTTAGGAAAAGCTTTATTAAGATCTCTGAAGTTAGTGCAGATCCTAATATCACCCGAAGGCTTAGTGACTAGTACCATGTTGGAGATCCATTTGGAATAGTCAATGGGGTGAATCATCTTCGCATCTAGTTTTTTTCTAACTCTGCTTTAACTAGTAGAGAAACTTTGGGATGCATCATATAGATATTTTTCTTGACTGGTTTAACCTTAGAATCAACAACCAAATGATGTACCACTAACTTAGGATCACATCCCAACATGTCTTAATATGACCATGGGTGAAAGTACAAATTTGTGTCACCTTTTAGGCTAACTTATCAGAATGACTAAATTTGGGTATTTCTATCTAAAAGTTAATTTTTTGCAAACATATAATCTAGATAAATTCACTCTAGCTAAGTTGCATATGGTCTCACACTTTTCCAATTGGAATTATCTATTAAATGTATGTTTTCATACTACTTTGTATCTAATTACTAAAAAAACTAAATTATTTCAGAAAACTGATGTTACAATAACTCTTACTATTTTTTATGATTTTTGTTAATATCATACAAATACCATTTTATAGAGCTCAAAGTCAAAAATATTCTCATATAGATTTTATAGTGTTTTAATTAGATATAGTATATTATAATTACAAAATTCTACAAGTACTTATTTTAACACTTGCACTGATGTTGATTTTGAGAAGGAAAATAAATATTAAATCATATTATAAAAAAATTGAAATTCATATGGCGTTCTAGAGGAGAGAGTCCTCTTCTAGAATGTAAAATTTTTCTTTTGGGTAAAATAAATTTGTTTTGAAAATGTGGTGGGAGATGAAAACTATTGATTTTAGGTGAGTTGGAATTTCAATCGTTATAAAAGATAAAATAAAGGATGAAAGCCAATTTTTATTTTTGATTGTTCTATCTATACATGATATCTATAACATAATATGAGATCAAAGGCAAATAATTTTAATTTGATATAATTTTGTGGTGGGAACTAGACCCCTAATTTTTAACATTTTTTAGCAACTCAAATATTGACTTTAATAATTAAGAAAATATATCAATTTTTATTCCAAATAATTATTAAAAATTATAATCCTAAACTCCATCTATTTCTACACATTTCATTAGTTTACTTCATTTTCAAATTCTAAATAGTAATACTACTTTTATGTTATTGAACATGAACAATTATACTTTTGTTAGCCTTTTCCTTTGTAAAAGGGTGACACAATTTAGTACATTTACCCCCATGTGAACCATCCTTTGTTTTCCTAAAGCACCTTAACGAGAAGATCCACTTGCTTGGGAGGTGAAGATGTTGCAATGTATGTGATTTTTGTGTCTTTATTAGACTGATATTGACTAGTCTGGTGTCCTGTATTAGGATTGATGATATTGTTGAATTATGATCATGCACGAGAAGGATGGAATCTCCATCCTCAGGTGCCTCATAAAGGTTTTCACCATTGGATACATCCATTATTTTTATTTCATTTTTCGTGTGATCCAATGGTGCTCCAAAAGAGTTTTCACTAGGGGATACTTTTGCTTTGCTGTTTTTTTGTTTTGTTGATGAAAAGAACAAAAAAAAGGTATGCAAATTACACAAGGCTCTATATGGATTAAAGCAAGCCCCTAGAGCATGGTATGAGAGACTTCATAAGTATCTAGTGCAAATAGGATTTGAAAGAACTAATGATAACAACAACATGTACATCAAATTAGAAGAAGGTAAGGTATTCTTGTATCTAAAATCTCTATGAATGACATAGTTTTTGGAGGAAAGGAAGCACTTTGCAAAAGTTTTGTTGATAAAATGAAACATGAGTTTGAAATGTCTATGTTTGGAGAAATCAAGTTCTTTATTGGATCGCAAGTACATCAACTAAAATATGGTATATTCATGACACAATCAAAGTACATCAAAGAGATACTCAAGACATTTGGATTGGAAGACTCCAACCCTGTAAGCACACCAATGACAACAGGACACAAGCTATCCAAAAATGATGAATCAGCTGAAGTCAATCAAACAATGTATAGATCCATGATTGGAAAATTACAATATGTTGTACATAGCAGACCAGACATAGCACTAGCAGTTGGGATTGTGGCTAGATTCTCTGCTAATCCTAGAGAAAATCATCTCATGGAAGTAAAAAGGATAATGAGGTATCTCAAAGGAACTGATGATTTTGGCCTATATTACAAAAAGAATGAAAATTTTGAGCTCAATGCATACACAGACGCAAATTGGGGAGGCAATTTTGATGACAGGAAAAGCACAAGTGGAGGAGAATTATTCTTAGGTAAAAAGCTAGTTACTTAGACTAGCAAGAAACAAACATGCACATCTCAGTCCACTGTAGAAGCAGAATATGTGGTAGTAGAAGTCAATTGCACAAACATTGTATGGCTTAAACATCTATTGAAAGGAATGAAAGAAGAGGTAACCAAACCTGTGATACTGTATTGTGATAATACAAGTGCTATAAACATATCCAAGAATCCATTAATGCATGCAAAAACCAAGCATATTGCAATCAAGTATCACTATGTAAGAGAATTGGTGGAAGAAAAACAAGTAAAGATGGAGTACATTCACACAAAGGAACAAATTGCAGATATCTTCACCAAACCATTGCCCAAGGATCCTTATGAATATCTTAGAGGTAAGTTGGGGGTAATGCCCCTAACTCAAGTAGTCTAAAAGAAACAAAGACGCTACCCTGCATCAATAGGAGTAGATCATTAGAATGATGTAGAGGATGACAACAGGAATAAAAAATCTAGATCAGTCACAAGCATGTTGACAGAGGGAGAAAACATGAGATGCAAAGCTTATATTTAGCATGTTGAAGATGCTACATCTTTGTAATTTATTTCAAAGAGGGATATTTATGAGAAACTGATCAATGAAAGGTAAAGATATGGAGATGTATGAGATCAGTAGTAAGGATGTAGCTGTCAAGCAAGAGGGAGAAGTAGAAAAAAGGATTTAGTTTGTATCAGCAAAAGATGGAGTTATATACCAAATAGAAAACATATATAATTTTGGTGTTAACTAAGTTGATCAGCTCAATCAATTGATCAGTGTGGTTTGCCATCAATGCCAAAGAGGGAGATTGTTGAAAATGATTGAAAAGATCATGAATGAAGAATGGAACTGGTAAAGAATGTTTTCAACCATTGTTTTGTCATTGATGTCAAACTTTCTACTTATAGGAATTACGATTGCTTAAGTGATTCAAATACTATCAATTGGTTGATTGACCAGGAGGAGGCAATCAATAAGATGTAACTAGAGCACCTAGAGAAAGATTGAAGTTATGATGTTGTAAAGAAGTATAAGGATCATCTAAGCCATTGATGAAATAGTGTATTGAAGACATACTCTAAGACATAGAGAATGGACACACTAAGTCATTTGTAAAGCCGAGCAAGTTCAACTTTAGTGTGAGCCGAGCAATCCTTTAGGTGTCGACTAACACAGAATTTTTCAGGTGTCGAGCATCAGAAAAAGGTAATGAATGTTGAGTAAATCTTCAAGTGCTGACAAAGAAAAAATGTTATAGGTGTCAAGCACCAGTAAAACAATAGAAGGAGCCGACTAACATAGAAGGTGTCGAGCATCAGTAAACCAATAATGCCGAGTTGTTGCATTATTTGTTAAGACAAGAGATTCGCCAGATTAGTGATGATAAGTTTGTTACATCAAATTTTGTGAATTATTTGGATGATAAGGATGATGAGTAGATGTCACAAAATTTCATGTGAACCATGCAAACCAATTCAAAGCGAATGCTAATGGATTTATCATGAAATTTCTAGAAGAAGCAATTTGGAGGGAAAGCAATACCATTTTCTCTAGATCAAATTAAGATTTGAGCAGGAAATAAAGAACAAAACTTCTTTATAAGGAGTTATAGGTCAGAGATCAAGCATGTATGAGAGGGAGTTGGTCAGAAGAGTGGTCATGTGAAGAAGCCAAGAGAAGGCTAGTGTGAAGTGTCAAGAAGAGGACATAGTGAGGAGTAAGGACAGAGCATCAAGACTCTAAGTTGATCAAGTGACCATAGAGTGCATTGGCATAACGAGTGGAAGAACACAAGGAGATAGATCTTGAAGGGTGAAAAAGCTATCAGCACTACAAGGAAGAAAAGCCAAGCAAAGAAAAGAACTCAAGAGTGATCTAAAATCTACAAGGATAGGGTTGCAATCTTTATTAGGTCAAAACCCTTCTAATACTTTCTTACCATTGTATTAGATATTGAAATCCTACATTGATAGGTTATCTTAATAACTAGGTGGATAAGCCTCAGGAAAAGGATAAAGAGATCCCTAGGAGAAGGATAAGAGATCCTCAAGAGGAGGATAAAGAGATCCTTAGGAGAAGGATACGAGATCCTTAGGAGAGATAAAAGATTCTTTTGAGAAGGTGATTGTAAATCCCATGGACTTGGGTGAGCCTAAAAACTTTGTGTAAATCCTTTAACAAGGTGACATTCTAAGTTGAATGTTCTTAAGTCCTCTAACCGGGTAAACTCCTAACAGGGTGTAGAAATCCTTTAACAGGGTCACATTTAACAGTATGTTGTAGCCTTTACAGGACAGGCCTTTAACAGGGAAAACCATTAGAAGTGGTTGAAATTAATTGTGTAGTTACTTTGTGGGTGTCATCCCCACCCCAATTTTACCTTCTTATTTCTGGAGGGTTTCTGGGTCATCAAAATCCTTTGTGTTATGGTGTGATGCATGTTTACTTTTCATGATTGTTTAATGTTTAATTGCATGCATGATAAGAAAGTAAAAAGGATAGTACTTCTGATTCACTCTCATTTTATTAAGTTTGATTGGACTTTAGTGAACCTTGAATAACGTATTCACCCCCCCTCTCAATTATTCTAAAGAATTCTAATAGTAAGAGGAATTTAAGTGCAATTATGACATGTAAGAGCCATTAATGCTCTTGGATAGGAATGCAAGAGGGTGAGGGGAGACTTTTGATTTTGGTTTGGGTTAGAAAGTCTCGCATGTTTAAAGTTGTGAACATGTTTACGAAGGGGATTAGGCTTAGCTTAGGAGGGGATTATGAGGCAAGTGGGTTGGGTCTTAATGAGGTAAGTTAATTAGCCAACTAAGAAAGATTAGTATGTTTGAATGGGTTAGTTTAAAGTTTTGGTAATGGTTCAGGGATGGTATGGGTTTTAAGATTGATTTATTAAATGATTTATTTAATAAATGAGTATGTGTGATTAAATTAAATAGATTTTTGCATTTATTTAATTTAATAGAGGAATGAGGATTAAATTGATAAATTGATTTTGGGTTATCATTTGATTTTAGCAATTGGACTATAGTTAATTAAATTAATTAATTAAGAAGGGGATGATGATTAATTAATTAAATATAAGATATTTAATCAATAATGTCTTAGGAGATGACTAAATAACATTGCCTAGTGGTTTAATTAGATTTAGGTGTCTACACTTCCTATATATACTTGGTATTAGGAAGTGAGCCTTGAGATAGATTTAGGTAGACCTTTAGATGATAGATTTTAAGGCTATGCCCTAGAGTCAAATGGTCTCTTACGTCATAGAAGAAGGATATATGTACCACTATTGGATTAGCTTCATACATTGATCCTATCTAAGGCCCATCATCCACCTTAGTCGACACATCTAGGTGTGAAGAAGATGCACACTAAGTTATGAAAGTTTTATTTTTGGATGGGTACGAAGCATGATATCATTGATTTTGTGGCTAGGTGTCTTGTGTATCATAGAGTTAAGGTAGGGAACCAACATCCTGCAGGTCTTCTACAACCTAATCTCATTCCTTCATGGAAGTAGGATATTTTCTCTATGGACTTCATTGTAGGATTACCCATGAATTCTCATTGACATGATGCTATTATGGTCATCATTGACCAGCTAACTAAGGTGGCACACTTCTCACCGATGATGTCATCCTAAAGAGTGACATTAGTAGTGAATATCTTTATGTGTGACATTCTGAGGTTGCATGGTATTCCCAAAAAGATAATTTTAGATAGGGATTTTATATTCACATACACATTTTGGACATCTTTGAAACATGATCTTGGAGTGCAGTTGAACTTCAGCTCAACATATCACCTCGAGATAGATAGTTAGATAGAGAAAGTGAATCAGGTTTTGGAGAATATGTTGAGGATGTACATCATGAATCAATAGACTCTTTGGGAGGGTTATCTATATCTAGTAGAGTTTGCATATAATAATGGTTATCACAGTTTGAGTGGGATGTCACCTTTTCAGGCCTTATATGGTTGTCCTTATCATACACTGTTGAGGTTGGATTGTTTAGAGGATCACATCATGTTGGGTTCTGAGATGCTTCGAGATATGGAGAAATAGGTAGTGGAAATACATGAGCATGTGTCTACAATACAGAATAGATAGAAGAAGTTTGGAGATACTCACTAGATAGATACGCATTTTGTAGTTTGACAGAAGGTATTCCTAAAAGTGCATCCATGGAAGAGTCTAATCCATTATGGAAAGGGTTAAAAGCTACCACCTCAATTTGTGAGGTCATTTGAGATTCTTGAGATAGGTGTATTTGCCTACCATCTTGTATTGCTTCCCAACTTAGCTTGTGTACACGATGTTTTGCATATTTTTGTTCCTAGTCAATATATTCCTAATGTGATACGTGTTCTTGATTGGAATGTGTTATAGGTAGAGAGTGAGTAGTTGGCTTTGGATCTAGTGCACATTTTCTTGCAATGATTTTTGACTCTGAGGGGTCAAACCACAGAGCATGTAAGGGTCCAATGGTACCCTACTGATGAGTCATCATCTACATGGGAGGATGCATCTGGGTTACAAAATTTATATCCCTACTTGTTTATAGGCTTCTAGGAGTAACCCTAATTCTAAGGGGGAGGATGTAGTGCCTACTGCTAGTTCTCTTTTATGCTATATTATTGAATTTAGTTGCATGGTTGTGTGATTTGATTTAGTGGTACTTGGTTACCTATTTTGGTTGATATTGCATACATGCTTGTATTGTATATTTCATGAGTTACTTTATACTTGAATATTTTATGTGTTCATGGTTATTCTTTTGATGATGATGCTATGCATACTTCATACAATGATTCTAGTTTCTTTCATGATGATAATTATATGGATGCTCTATATGTGGTTTTATGGTTATGTGCCCCATAATTTCATGTGTCTGGTGTACATGTATGTTTTGCCTTATGTCTGATGAATCTAATGTAGTTAAGGAAGGGAGACGTAGTCACCTACTAGTTAGGATCTCTGTGATGTACCACTCCCTACCATTTCATGTTTAGTTTAGATATATATGCATATGTGCATGTTAGGCTTTTATACAAATTATAGGTATTCAGCATCGACTTCCCTGAATTACAAGGATGAGTGTACCCTATTGCAATATCTCGATGGTAAAGAGGGGAGATAAATCTCAAGTCCAAATCCTAAACCTGAGCCTAATTGTCTTAAGATAAAAGAAAAGTATTAGATTTCTTTACCTTTCCAAATTTGTTAATGTGACATGAATTCAAGATCATGACCTTCACACTTGATCCCTTATTTTTCCTTTTAGTCGAGTTTCTTATTTGAGTATGTGAGTCTGTTGTGATTTTAAAATGTAATTAAATCAATGGAGATTATTAAATGATCTAATTGAATGAAAATTCTAAAGGATAAAAATCAATTATATTATATTTGGTTAATTAATTAATAGATTTGAAGTTCAGAAGATTTAATTAAAAGGCCAATCTTGAAAATTAAAGCAATTAAATCTATTAAAGCTAAATTTGGCATAATTATATTTATTTAATTTAACAATAATAAATTTAGAAGTTGCATTTAAATAATGGACATTAAATATCATTAGTTAAAATAATAAATGTTTTCTAATAACATCTTACTTTCAAAAATGAAGTGAGAATAATTTAAATCAAGTTATTCTAATTAAAGACATAAAGTGTGCACAAATTAATTAAATAAATTAAAGTAGTAAAAGTTTATTTTAATGAGAGGCCTCTGCATATTTGTGAAATTGGAAACCCTATGTAGCTTTAGGCTTTTTTATTAAGAGATTCAAGCTCATTTCTCCACACACAAGTTGTTAGGATTAACCACAGGCAAAAATAACAATTACATACAAATATAACCAATATTAGAAAATAATAAAGTGCACAAATAAGAACACAATTCACAAAGACTTAATGTGGTTCACCCAATCCTTGGGCAATGTCCACCAACAACAAATCCAATATTATTATTATCCAATGATTACAATCCGCAATTCCTTACAACTCAATACTGCTGCAAGAAGCTACAATATCACCATACATTATGAAATTCCTAACCCTAAGCCATTTTATACAAGTTTTTTTTTCTTAGAAAATTAGGGCTAGAATAAGTCATCCAATAGAAAAATAGTTGCTAACACCTTTTACAATATAAGGTCATTTTTGGCTTTGGGGGCATTGCCCCTCGACCCCACACTATATTACAACAAGGAGCACACTGGGGTGTTGCCCGTTGATCCTGTCTTGGGAGTGCTACCCCGGAACCCTTATAGAAATAATTTGTGGGGAAACTACATCAAATAAACCTCTAAGTTTGATTAGGATCCACATCACAACACAGATTTAGAGGAGAAATTTTTGAGAGCAGGGAATTTTTGAAGGATCTGCAAGATGTGAATTTTGCAATCATCGAACTATTGTCAGATTGTAGCATCAAATTGAGGTAGGAATCTCGTAGAATTCATTGTAGAATTTTTTTTGAAAATTTTGTATCTTCTTTGTGCCTATCATATCAAAAAATTTATTGAAAACATATTTTAAATTGAAACCCTTGTTTAGAAGTTTACTGTTCTTAATTGTTGAAACATCTCTAAAAGAAAAGAAAAAAAATTGAAACCCTCATTGAAAAGATTTGAATTGATGAAAATTACTTCATGGGTAGGGTTTGAAACTAGGAAAAGTTCATTGTTTTATAGTTCATTATTTTATTAATTCAATTGGTTATAATTATTTCCTCTATAAGATTAGTAAACATAAATAACTTTAAAATATATATACATATAAAATAATTACCACAATAAATAAAATTTATTGTGGTAAAAAATTTAACCTTTTTCTTGAAATTGTGTGTAGAGGGGTTTCATGGGGGAATGCAAGTTTTTTTTATTAAAAGTAATATATATTGGTGGGCAGAGCCCACCACTACCCCCCACCCACCCGCCACCCCCCACTCCTCCTTGGCATAGTTGCTACCATAATGTAAGATGCACAACAACATTGTTATTGCTACAATCGTATGCGTTGGAATTCTTTAGAATAACTAAGAGGGGGTGAATCAATTATCCAATGTCCAAATGTACAAGTAAAACTTTTCAATATATATGCATGCATCCATTAGGTCATACAATACTCAAACTTTGTAGGTTATTGTCCTAGGTCAAAACAACTTTGTAGAAATATAAACATGAAACAACATAAGAACATTCACACAATTTGACACAATGCTTTTATGTGGAAACCCAATTTGGGAAAAACCACCAGTAACATGCTACTAACTCCCACTCTTCTGAATTGATACACTATGAAAGGCCAATCTTCTTAAATGTTACAATACACACTATTAGATGTGACCCATGTAAAGGATTTCAATCACCCTATTAGGAGTAAGCCTTGTTAGTGGACTTTAGACTATTACAATACAATGTCACCTAGTTAAAGGATTTACAAATGACTGTTAGGTCAACCTTAATCCAAAGGATTTACCCTAGACTAATACAATGATTAGAAAGTAATAGTAAGGCTTGATCTGATTAAAAATTACAACTCATTTGTAGATTACATATCTCTATTTCAGTGTTCCATTCTACCTGGCTTTCATACACTTTATCTCTAATAGCTTGTTAACCCTTCAAGAATTCATATTCTTAAGCCTTCTTTCTTTGCATGCCAACTATTGTCTCTTCTATTTGGCCACTGAATGAAGAAATACCCTAGACTCCTTGTCTTCCTTAGGTTCTCACACATGACAAAATTTTATTCTAACCAACTATCTCTATAAATAGAGAATTCAAATCTTTTGTCGCTTAACTATAATCATCCATTTTAGGGTTAGGTAGGATTAGGTAGGATACAATGAATCTACCCACTTTTCCATTTGGTTCCTCAAGAAATTTATTTTACAATCTTCCTTGAATTTACCTCAAAATAGTTTACCTTGAATTTTGTGCCACCAATTCATCATAGTTATCTTCCACATGCTTCACAGAATTCAAAAAAACAAAATAGTCAGCTAAAATTCATCAAATCTTTGACTTAACACATTTACTGGTACTCGACATCAATATATTGCCAGTTGACCAACACTAATTCATTCAAAAAACATTGAAGTTTACTAATGCTCAGCACCAACTAAACTCTACCCAACATATACTAACAATAACTTGTCTTGCACTATTTTTCATCTTTTCTCGACACCTCTTGATTTTCACTCAGCTTTGAGTGATTTTTGCTCGGCTTGCACTAACTGCTCGTCAAGGCTTGGTAGACACTTTTCTTACTTGATCTTCTAATAGTCTTAACTTGAGTATCTTTCATTTTAGACTTTAAGTATATAAACAATTACACTATAGTATCAATGTCTTACTTGGTCTTAGTGCTTCTTTTACATATCAAATAACTCAACATTTCTCTAGGTGTTATTGTTATCTCCTCTTCTCAAATCCTCTTCATCAATCAACTAAATGATAGCTTTCAAACCAAAAAGAAATTGTCTAACTAGCAGGTAGCAGTTTTGACATCATTGACAAAATAATGATTGTTCCATTATAGGTTCTTTACTTAAAAGCAATCTTATACTAACAATCTCCTTATTTATCATTGATGGCAAACCAATACCAACAACAATACCAAAAAGAAAATAAATCTTTGAGATTTCTCCCTCTATCAGTGTAGTATATGTCCTTCCTTTATGTAGGGTAATGTGATATTTTTCAAGTTCCTTTATTTCTCCCTACATCTTATATCTCCCTCTTTAGAGTATCTCTCCCCCTTTCTGATATTCAGGTATCTATCTTTCTCTGTACTTATAACTCCCTCTTTGACAACAATGCCAAACACCTATCATCTCTATATGTAGATATAATCAATTCCAAATTCTCCCTCTATCATATTTTATGTGACTATAAATCTTCTAATTCAGCTCCTTCATTACTTTAGGTAGCTCCTAAAGTAATATCCACTGCATCAAGTTTTAAGATAGAACATTCATCTAAGTTGATGCAGGGCACTACTCATGTTTCTTAAGTAGCTTTGGATAGGGGAATCACCCTTAGTTTACCTCTTAGATACTCATGAGCATCCTTTGGTAAAGATTTTGTGAATATATCAGCTAACTATCCTTTTTTATTCACATATTCCATCCCCAATTCTTTGTCTTGAACTAACTCTCTCAAGTAATGATACTTGATTGCAATGTGCTTAGTCTTTGTGTGCATCACAGGGTTCTTTGATATGTTTATAGCACTTGTATTATCATAATAAAGTACCATAGAGTCAATGATTTCCTCCTTCATACCTTTGATTAGTTATTTGATCCATACCACATTTGTGCAATTTACTGCATCGGCCACATATTCAACTTCAATAGTAGATTGAGATATGTAATTTTTTTTTCTTGTTGGTTCAGGTGACCAACCTCTTTCATAACAAAAATTGTCCACTTCTTATGCTCTTTCTGTCATCAATGTTTCCAACCCAATCAACATCTATATAGGATCTTAACTCAAAGTTTTCATTTTTACTGTAGTATAGATCATAGTCTTCTGTGCCTTTCAGATATCTCATAATTCTCTTAACAACCATCAAATGATTCTTCTTAGGATTTTCAGAAAATCTTGCAATAGTCCCAACAAATAATGCAATGCTAGGTTTGCTATGTACTAAATATTGTAACTTACCAATCATATACTTGTACAATATTTGATTCACATCAACAAAATCATCATTCTTTGATAGTTTGTGTTCTGTCACTATAGGTGTGTTAATTGGTTTTGAATCCTCTAAACCAAAAAATTTCAATATTTCTTTCACATACTTAGATTGAATGATGTATATACCATATTTAATCTGATATACTTGCAAACCATCAAAGAACTTGATCTCTCCAAACATAGACATCCCAAATTTTCACTTCATTTCATTTGCAAATACCCTACATAATATATCTCAACCTTCAAATATGATATCATCAAAAAAAAATTCAGCTAGTAAAATACCTTTACCTCCTTCTGTCCTCAAGTACAAGTTATTGTTATCATCAATCTTCTCAAAACCAATCTTCACAAAATAATTGTGAAGCCTTTCATACCCTGCTCTTGGGCTTATTTACAACCATATAAAGCTTTGTGTAATCTACATACCATGTTCTTGTTGTTAGCATCAACAAATCCTTCTAGTTGTTTTATGTAGACCTCTTCTTCTAATATGTCACTCAGAAATACTGACTTTACATCCATTTGATAAACTTTAAAGCCTTTGTATGTAGAGTAAGCAAGAGTTCTCACTCCTTCCAATCTTGCAATAGGGGCAAATGTTTCTCCATGGTCTATTCCTTCTTCTTGTGCATACACCTTGCAAACTAATTTTTCCTTATTCCTTGTGACTTCACCATTTTCATCTAACTTGTTTCTATACACCCACTTGGTTCCAATCACATTCTTGTGCTCTAGTCTAGGAACTAGAGTCCATGTCTTGTTCTTCTCAATTTGATCAATCTCTTCTCTCATGGCTTTACTCCATTCCTCATTATCTAAGGCATCTTTCACTGTTTTAGACTCATGCATGCTCAAAAAATATGTATCAATTCTCATCATGTTTCTTGTCATTGGTCTAGCATCTTTATCTCCAATAATTTGTGTAGCAAGGTGATGTCTTTTGACATACTTTGACAATCTTGATTCTACTCTTTTTTCTTCAATAGGTCTATCAACTTCAAAATCACTATGTACTTCTCTATTAGGTAACTCAACTATTGGTGTAAATATGTATTTGTTGTTTACACTTACTTAAGTTTACTTAGGTTAATGCATTATTTTATTATATTGCATTATTTTATTATTTATTTTGTGAGACACTTAGGAGTTTGCATACCTTTATGAGTTGTCATGTTGACAACACAGGAGTATGCAACTCTAATTTAGTACATGGTGTCTACAACATTGGAGTTTGCATCATTCACTGAGTTGTCATGTAGACAACACAGTTATTCGCACCCACTTCTTACCACATGTCTACAACATTAATTTGCATGTTAAAACCATTGTAGACTTATCCTCTCATCATCTCACTTACTTCTATGCTTAATGGAGGATAACCCATATCTAGTGGACATGTTCCTGGTCGTATGAATTATCATGATGCTAATTCCTAGGCATTCTAGATGCATCTTAGAGGTCTTTATATATAGGCACTCCTAATGTGCTTTAATTCATAGTGAATCGAATACATATCAATATTCTAATCACACTCTTTTTTGTCTATAGTTGTGCTTGTGTTTGAGTTCTTTGTTCTTGGGTGAATTTTTTCCTAAGGAAAATTCTTACATGGTATCAGAGCTTGGAGAATTTCTCTTCACCTAGCCATTCGAAACCATTTTTGCTTCAGCACCTTGACCCAAATCCAAAGTACTACAGAAATTGGAAGCATCTAGAGCCAAAATAGACCTTGCCATTGTGTCTGAAATGTCGATTCAGTGAAGATTAGCTATAAATTTGGCTACCCTAGACCAAAGTCAATCATGCGGCAAAAAAAATTTGCAAATCGGCACCCAGAGGCCCTGATTTGAAACTCGAGTATGGTCATTTTTCAAATCTAATTAATTATTTTTCAAATCTGTAATTTTATTATTCTTTCCTTTTTCAAAAAAAAAATTGGCTAGTGAGCCTTTTAGAGAAAAAAAAATTTGCACAGATACCAGGCAATCACACCCCAACCATGCACAGAATATTCTATAGAATATTCCCCTGGTGTCATATGCTATTTTGAGGCATCAAGCTTCGAATATTCCTCACTTTAGGACTACACTAGCTATGGCATTTAAAATCACCAGAATATCTGACCACATAGGGAATCTCAGTTCACATGCGCTCAAGGTCTGGCCATCACAATCCTAGTGGCCTCTTTGTTACACAACAACATTAGCTTTCTACATTTAAACTACACAGAATGCAATTTTGTGAACAATGTGGGATTAAAGTTTGAATCTTGACCATCATTTTTTGGCTTCCCAACCCACATAACCATTATGGCATTGTTGTTTATATTCTACTGGACCTCCAACATCGCTTTAAACCTCCACCACGCATTTAGCCTATAACCCTACCATGTCAGAAGGACACCTACCCTATCATAGGACATGTGGCATACTCCACATCTACATGATAGTCCATGCAAGTAGCCACTATGGACCCAGTCAGCTAGTACACATAGAATCTGCCAACCAAGCATCCACATCAATGTTGAATTGACATCCACATAAGCAGTATAGTCAGCATACATGTCACCAGGTGATGCAACGCCACATCTACAAAAGCCATATGTGACATGTGTCACCCAGTCAACATTGACTCATCTCGTTTGTACTACCACATGTACTTTTTCATACATTATACGGTCCAGTCAGCTTGCCATGTCACCTAGGGTGATTGTTTTTCATTGATGTCAGCTGGACATGAGGTTAAATTTGATGGCCGTCTGACTATCATTTCTAGGATTTTTATAATTGTTGCAATGGCCATTTGACCATCAAATTTAAGCTATCAATTTCCTGGCCAAACCCCTCTTCAGATGCATTTTTGATTTGGCAGCCTAACTTGGAGAGGCCATAACTCAGTCATTCGAACTCCAAATTAGGTGCAATTTTTTTTTTTTTTGGGTAGAATTTCCTAAACTTTCCAGTGGTGGTATTCTTTCTAATTTTGGTGCAAGGATTTTTTAGAAATTACATTTTTTGGCAACTATACCTATTCAATCCTACATTTTGCAACTTCAAATGCTTCGTATAGGCTCATCTACACACTTTTTTAGGTTCTATTTTTTTTTAAAGTGCTTTATTTTTCGTCTACTTTCTAGATCTATAGTTAGATTCTAAGGTTGTATGGACAAAATTCTAACTTTTAGAACTAGAATTTTTTTTGCATTGTATTGCTTTGATTACTTTTCAAAATTGTTGTACATCCAAGCTACAGTGCTTAGTGATAGATTTGAGCCTCAAAAGGTAGTTGTATATAGAAAAATTAGAAGTCCACTTTGTACATTTTGACAAGTGGTCTATTGTACACGCATTACATATAAAGTGCCAAAAGCATCTTTTTTTTTTTGGGAGGGGGGGCTTTTGATTAAGTGAAAAGGGGGTGTATATTGTGTTTTTGTGTCTCTCTTTTGTGCTCTTTCATTTTCTGCATCATGGGTTCACCTAAAGGTCCACTTCTAACTTCACACAATTATTCTACATGGAAAGTTATTGTATGGAGTAGATTAATAAAAAAAGGTCTAAATTTTTATGTTGATGGTACAATTCCAAAATATTAATTTGTGGTGACTGATCAGAAAAGTACTATACATACTTCATAAATTTTTTGGGGCTAAATCTTTATGTTGTTTCGCCATTCATAGATTTTCCACTAAAGTAATGACTAATATTCACCAATTTATGGCCAACATGTAGTAACCCTAAAGCGGTTTAATACTTGTATAAAAGGACTTAGGGTTAGGGTTGTTTTATAGTTGTGATGCAAAATTGGTTCTTGCAACGGTATTGAGCTATAAGGGATTATGGATTGTAATCAAGTTGTAATCACTAGATTGTACTAATATCAGACTTTTTGTTTGGTGAATGTAGCCCAGGGATTGGGTGATCCACGTTAAATCTTGGCACCTTGTGTTCTTTCCTATGTGATCTATTATTTTCTGTTATTGGTTATATTTTCATGTAATTATTATTTTATGTTTGCAGTTTAATCCTAACAAGTGGTATTAGAGCGAGGTTTTTTTTTTAGTTACCCTCTTCAATAAAGTATCACGGTTGAGTGGGATTCTCATGGTCAAGTGGGAGTGATGGCAAACAAGGGTAAGCTGGGGTTGATAGGTTTAATGGGCAGAACTTCTAGTTATGGAAGATGCAAATGGAAGACTATCTTTATCATAAGGATTTATGGAAGTCGTTAGAAGGAAAAGCCAAGAATCAGGGATCTATGTCGAATGATGAATGGAATCTTTTAGATAGAAAGGCACTCAGAAGCATTTAGTTATGCCTAGCACCATCAGTGGCATTTAATATTACAAAAGCAAAGATGACATAAGAATTGATGCAAACCCTAGCGAAACTATATAAAAAGCCCTTTGCTTCAAGAAAGGTATTTCTCATTAAGTGTTTATTTAATATGAAAATGGTAGAAGGTGGATCTATTATAGATCATTTAAATGAGTTTAATATGATTACTAGTTAGTTATCTTCTGTGGGTGTCAATTTTGATGAAGAAATTAGGGCTCTCTTGATTTTGTGTTCTTTGCCTAAAAGCTGGAATGGCTTGGTAATGGTTGTGAGAAATTTTATTCTTGGATCTAGTACCCTAAAATATGATGATGTGATTGGTGTTATTTTGAGTGGGCAAACTTGTAGGAAAACCTTAGGTGGATCTACATCAGGAGGTGCCTTGAATGCACAAAGCAGGGGCAGAACAATTGAGAGAGGAAGTAACTCTGTAAATCATGGACAATCAAGAGGAAAGTCAAAGGGGAGGAGGTCTCAATTGAGAGGACCCAATGACTGCTAGTATTGTGGGAAACTAGGTCATAAAAAGAAAGATTGTTGGAATCAAAAGAAAAATGAAGGAGATAAATCAGATGGAGACAAAGAAGAAAATGTGGTAAGTAACAAATCCAAAGAGGATGCTTTGCTTCTATCTTTAGAAAGTGTTGATGGTTCATGGGTTTTAGATTCTGGTGCTTCATTTCATGCTACACCTCATAGAGGTTACTTCATTGATTATGTCCAAGGAGATTTTGGACTTGTTTATTTGGGAGATAATGAACCCTGTCAGATTGTTGGAAAGGGAAAAATTAAGATTAAGTTGCAAAATGGGAATCATTGGCTACTACATGAGGTAAGACATGTTCCAAGACTGAGCAGGAATTTAATCTCGGCAGGGCTACTCGGTGATGAGGGTTGTGTAGTCACTTTTAATGATAAAAGTGGAAGATTTCAAAAGGTTCCCTTGTAGTAGCAAAAGGTGTGAAAGTAGGCACCTTATATCTTTGTACAGGTCATATTGTTCCTTCTACTTTAATTGTTTCAAAGAAAAATGAATATTCAAGAAAAATTGTTGCAGTTGAGTAGGGAGAACAAATAGTTGTAGATTCTGATACAGCAGTATGGCACAATAGACTTGAGCACATGAGTGAGAAAGGTATGAAAGTAGTTCATTCAAAGAAATTTTTACCAGGTCTAAAATTTGTTAATATGGATTTATGTGAAAGTTGTGTGTATGGAAAACAAAAGAGAGTGAGTTTTGTGAAGATTGGGAAGGAAAACAAAAAGGAGAAATTAGAGCTTGTGCATACCGATGTATGGGGACTAGATCAAATATCTTCCCTTGGTGGCTCTCATTATTATGTTACATTTATTGATGATGCAACTAGAAAAGTATGGGTTTATTTCCTTAGACAAAAATCTGATGTATTTCAAACTTTTAAGAAATAGAAATGCTTGGTTGAAAATGAGACTGGTAAGAAATTAAAATGTCTTAGATATGATAATGGTGGTGAGTATTGTAGTCATAAATTTGAAGATTATTGCTCCACTAATGGTATTCGTCGATAGAAACTCTTCCAAGGACTCCATAGGAAAATGGAGTGGTTGAACGCATGAACAGGACTATAATGGAACATGCAAGGAGCATGAGGTTGCATGTTGGGTTGTTCTTACACATGTGGGTGAAGGTTGTCAATACTATTGTATATTTGATTAATAGAGGTCCTTCTACTCCATTGGGTTGTGGTATTCCAAAGGAAACATGGAATGGTAAGAAAGTGAGTTATTCTTTTCTCAAAACCTTCGGTTGTGAAGCATTTGCTCACATAGATTCTAAAAATAGAACCAAGCTAGAAGCTAAGTCAAAGAAATGTGTATTTGTTGGATATGGAATTAATGAATTTGGTTGTTAGACTTTGGGATTTTGACAATTAGAAAATTGGAAGAAGTAGGGATGTCATATTCAATGAGAATGTGTTGTACAAATCTATGTTGCAGCAACATGAGAAGAAATAAGATGATTATGTAGTGTTGGATGATACTCCAAAACCTGATGTTCCAACCATTCCTCGTGATGTGCAACAATCGCAGGAACAAATACCACACACACCGATGAATGTTAGACGGTCAATAAGGAAAATTAGACCTCTAGAAAGATTCTCTCCCTCTTTGTATTCTATTTTACTTACTGATGCTAGTGAACCTAAAAGTTATGATGAAGTTGTGCAGGTGGATACTAAGATTCAGTGGGAGTCTGCAATGAAAGAAGAAATGAACTCTTTGCTAAAAAATAAAACTTGGGATTTATGCAAGTTGCATGCAGTTAAAAGAACCTTATAGAATAAGTGGGTTTACAGGTTGAAAGAAGAGGAAGGAGGTAAGAAAAGATTTAAAGCCAAGTTAGTTGTGAAAGAATTTACACAGAAAAAGGGCATTGATTTTGATGAGATATTTTCTCCTATTGTTAAGATGACTTCTATCCATATTGTTTTAAGTCTTGTGGCTACTGAAGATTTGCATTTGGAGTAGCTTGATGTTAAAATAGCCTTCCTTTATGGTGATTTGGATGAAGAGATATATATGGCTCGGCCACATGGATTTGTGGTCAAAGGTAAGGAGAACTTAGTGTGCAAATTGAAGAAAAGTTTAAATGGCTTGAAGCAAGCACCTTGGCAATGGTATCTAAAATTTGACAATTTTATGCATGAGCATGGTTATAGTAGGTGTCATTCATATCATTGTTTCTACTTTAAGAGGTTGGATGATCATAGCTACATTATTTTATGTTTATATGTTGATGATATGCTTGTAGCTAGGTCAAACATGGATCACATTAAGGGGCAAAAATCCCAATTAGCACATACATTTTCTATGAAGGATTTGGGGGCAACAAAAAAAATCCTTGGTATGAAGATTTGCAGAGACTGGAAGAAAAAAACATTGATGCTATCTTAGGCTAATTATGTTGAGAAGGTGTTGCAATGTTTCTCTATGGAGAATGCTAAAGTTGTCAGCACACCATTACCTGGTCATTTGAAGTTGAATAAGGAGATGTGTCCCAAGACACAAGAAAAGGATAAGATGTCCAAGGTACCCTATGCTTCAACTATAGGAATCTTGATGTATGCTATGGTATGTACTAGACCGGATATTGCACATGCAGTGGGAGTTGTTAGCAAGTATATGAGTCATCAAAGAATTGAGCACTGGAATGCAATCAAATGGATTCTTAGATATTTGAGACGAACATCCAATAAGTGTTTACACTTTGGGGGATTTACTATTGATTTACAGGGCTATGTTGACTCAAAGTTTGTAGGGGTTATTGATACTAGGCAGAGTACTATAGGTTATGTCTTTACTATTGGTGAGGCAGCTGTGAGCTAGGTTTCTAGGTTACAAAAGGTTAATGCTTTATCCACTACAGAGGCAGAGTATGTAGCTGCTACAGAGGTAGCCAAGGAGATGATATGGCTTCAATTCTTCTTGGAAGAATTGGGACATCCTCAAAAGGATAATTATTTATTCACAAATAGTCAGAGTGTCATTCATCTTGCAAAGAATTTAGCTCTACATTCAAAGACCAAGCATATACAGTTGCGGTACCATTTCATTTGGTTAGTTTTCGAGGATGGACAATTAAAGCTAGAGAAGATCCATACAAATGATAATCCAGTAGATGTGTTGAGAAAGGTAGTAACAAGGGAGAAGCTAAACTCCTCTTCAGCTTTAGTTGGTCTTCTAGACTAAACATGAATAACAAAACAAAAGAGTCCAGTGTGGTTTGATCCAATAGGAGCCTCATGGAGTAGCGACATCGCTATAGGATCAATCTCCAAGTGAGAGATTGTTGTTTAGTGTGGAGCCTAATTAGTCCCCAAGTGGGAGATTATTAGTTTTTGGTTTAATACAAAACCTAAAGTGGGAGCCTGATTAGTCCCCTAAAGTGGTTTAATACTTGTATAAAAGGGCTTAGGGTTAGGGTTGTTTTATAGTTGTGATGTAAAATTTGTTGTTGCAGTGATATTGTGCTATAAGGGATTACGAATTATAATCAGGTTGTAATCATTGGATTGTAATAATATTAGACTTGTTGTTTGGTGGATGTAGCCTAGGGATTGGGTGAACCACGTTAAATCTTGGTGCCTTGTGTTCTTTTCTATATGATCTATTATTTTCTGTTATTGGTTATATTTGGATGTAATTGTTATTTTTTGTCTGCTTTTAATCCTAAAACAAAACCCATTGATGCTAAAGAACTCATTGATTGAAAAATTATAGACAATCAGGCCTTAGGAATTATCAAGAGTTGTGTACATAGAGATCTCTTCTTTCACATTGCTAGTTTCAAGGAAGCCAAACCTGCTAGGGACAAACTTGAATCATTGTATGGCAAGGTGGATGAGGAAAATGGATTCCAGATTGAGGATGATCTACTTCTCTTGGATCCAAAGAACTTTGACATAATTTAGGATTACATCAACAAAGCCAATGAGTATAGGGCACTACTTAAAGATTGTGGAAATCCCATGAAGGATGAAAAGTTGATTCATCATATCCTGAACAGGCTACCTTCAGAGTATGTTTCCTTTGTTTTGAGTTATAATACACATAGGTTGACCATGGGAAGTGCTTTCCAGAAGCCTCCTTTTGATGCTTTTGCAAAGATGTTGATTGTTGAAAAATCTCACTTGATAGATATAGGACTTCTCACATCATCAAATACCAAAGCATTGGTGGCTAGTGATGAGAACCAATCAAGTCAAAGAGGTAAAAATTCTAACAACAACAAAAAGAAGCAGTGGAAGCAAAAATCACAATCTGAGACACAACAATCCTCCTCATAGCAAGGCAATTCTTCTTCCAACAAGAAGGGAAGTAATGAAAAGAAGTAAAAACTTTTTTGTGCATATTGCAAAAATCCAAATCATGATGAGCATCATTGCAAGACTAAGAGAATTGATGAGTTGGAAAACCTACTCAAGAAGAACAAAATTCAAGTGCCATACTTCTAAGGATTCAACTCCAACCTCTTCAAAGGGAAAAGGGCCAGCACTTATGGCAAATACAAGTTATTCTTCATAATGGATACTTGACTCAGGTGCCTCCTACCATATAGGTTCTTCAAAGGGAGCCTTTTCTACATTGAAGTAGTCATAGGTACCACACATCTTTGTGGGAGATGATATCAAAATGGAAGTTGAAGGGAAAGGACATGTGGAGATGGAAAATGGAGAATTCAAAGATGTCCTCTATGTTCCAAACCTAAGTTCTAATCTCCTCTCAATTTACCAAATCACTCACCTTGGAGATAGCCATATGTAAAGTTGAGTTCCTTCCAGATTTAGTGATGGTGCAAAGTCTAAAAGATGATTCATTGGTTGCAGTGAGGAAATTCAATCATGACAAGAGGTTTTATTCTTTCTCCCACTTTGTGCATAAGTCTCCTTCTCAAGCCTTTTTAACTCAATATAATTCACAAATCAAACTATAGCATGAGTGGTTTGGTCATCTAGCCTTCCACCATCTTCAAAAACTTTGCTCAAAACACATGGTCAAAGGTCTACCTAACATCAACTTTTCTAAGGGTGAGTGTTCATCATGTTTAGTGGATATGCATCTCGAGGAGAAGTATGACAAAGGGAAGTCTTCTAGAGCACCAGTTGTTCTCCAGTTGGTTCATATGGTATTAGCAGGTCCTTTTGTTGTGACATTAGTCAACCAAGGTCACTACATCCCTACTTTTGTTGATGACTTTTCATGCTTCACATGGGTCTAGTTCCTTCATCACAAGAATGAAGTGGTTGATATGCTTCAAGCCTTCAAGATTCATGTTGAATAGAAATCAAGGAAAGCCATCAAGGTCCTTTGGATGGACAATGAAAGCAGGTATGTGGACAGAAGACTTAAAGACTTTTACAAACTTGACAAAATTGATCTTCAAAATCCACCAGCATTAAATCTATACAAGACAAATGTTGTAGCTATGAGGATTATAACTCTTAAAACCATGGCAAGTTGCATGATAAAAGCCAAGTCTCTTGACCCTACACTTGAGGTCAAAGCCATTAGCAGTGCCACTCACATACTTAACGGGTCTCCTCATAATGCCCTAGATGGAAAGACTCCTTTTGAGGCATGGTGTGGCAAAAAACTAGTTGTGAGTCACTTTAGAGTCTTTGATTGTCCAATATGGGAAAACCTATCTTCCAGGGAATGCAAGGCACCATCACCTAGGCCTTGTACTTTCATCAGTTATGAAGATAGTGTTAAGGCATATAGACTTGTGGATATAGAGACTCATGAGATCTTTGTGGAGAATGTTTTACACTTTAAGGAAAGCTCACCCCTATTATCCTCTAATCCTCTCATCACTTCATACACTATGGAAACTGATAGTGACACCAACGATAGTGCTTCAACAAATTCAAACATGTGGGGTTCTATCAATAATTATAGCGAGAGGTCATAGCATCAGTATAGTCCATATGCATATATTGCTACAGTGGTAGGTCTAGCATAGTAGGGTACACATTGTCTTCTAGCTCCAGTGGTAGTGGATGACTACATGGTAGACATTGCAGGTTTGTTCATGGAGTCACACATATCAGACTTGGGAGACATCCTTGATGACTTACATCTTCTCTTTGATGAAGATGATCCTTCCATAGTTGTTGCGAGGGCTCACTCTGACCCTCATGTCCATTCTCTACATGATTGATCTTTATAGGTTAATGTGATTGTGGATCCTTATGAATATTAGTTGTTGGAGGTCTCTTTATCAGTTGAGGAGACATATGGCTCATTGGGACAGGTTCTACAGATATCCTTGCTAGATCTACATTCATTCTTTTTAGCAGTGTTGGAAGGGGTGACCATCAGCATTGACATAGGGATACTTGAGTAGGTTTCAAGGCCACCATACATCTTAATATTGTACATTTTCCTTTGTTTCTTCCAAAGGAGAGGAACATCATTCTGCACTCGTGGACTAGCTTCTTCCTTGCAGCAACAATCACTAGTCAGCATTCTTCATTGGGGAGGGGACCTACCTTGTCTCTCTTCCTCTTCTCTCTTATTGGGGGGACATTTTCCTCTTATGAGGTCTTGTTCTTCTCATTCTTCACTATTGTTTATACTGGATGTATGTTGTAATGAGGGAGTCTTGATTACTCCATTCATCCATGCATCTAGTCTTTTCATCTTTCTTTTTGGGGGAGGGGTTTTTCCCATTAGGCTTTTCCTCTTTCTCCACTTTATGAGATATTGCATTTCATTATCCATGGGTGCTTAACATGGCCTAGTAGCCAGGACTCATTATGCATTTCATTCTAGTTTTCCTAAGCTTAAGGGCATTCCCCTAAGTTGCACTTAAGGGGGGATGTTGGTGTAAATACATATTTACTATTTACACTTACTTAAGTTTACTTAGTTTAATGCATTATTTTATTATTTATTTTTTGAGGCACTTAGGAGTTTGCATACCTTTATGAGTTGTCATATTGACAACATAGAAGTATGCAACTCTAATTCAGCACATGGTGTCTATAGCACTACAGTTTGCATCATTAACTAAGTTGTCATGCAGGCAACATAATTATTTGCATTCCCTTTTTAGCACATGTTGTCTACAACATAAATTTGCATGCTACACCATTGTAGGCTTATCCTCTCATCATCACACTTACTTCCATGCTTAATGGAGGGTAACCCATATATGGTGGACATGTTCCTAGTTGTATGAATTATCATGATGTTGATTCTTAGGCATTCTAGATGCATCTCAGAGGCCTTTATATACAGGCACTCCTAGTGTACTTTAATTCATATTGAATCAAATGCATATCGATATTCTAATCATACTCTTTTTGGTCTATAATTGTGCTTTTTTTTTAGTTCTTTGTTCTTGGGTTAATTTTTCCCTAAGGCAAATTCTTACATCAACATCTCTTTCATGTACACTTATCTTAGAATCATAATGTGCCTGAGCTTCTATCTGCAACTTGATTCCTAAATGCAACTCAACATTCATTTTATGTGACTCGATAGTCACTGAAACTTGTTATTGATTTACAATTTGGTTTACAACATCTTCATTAGTAGGCATACCATCATAAAAGTATACAAATGATTTTTACTCTTCAGGCTCCTTCATAGGTTAATTTTCATGTACCTCTGTATATTCATCAAACTTCACATTTACACTTTCCACAACTTTGTTAATGTTAGTATTTAAACACTTACAAGATTTACTTCTTATGGAATGGCCAAGGAATATACCTTTTTCACTTTTAGCATCTAATTTACCATTCCTAAAATCTTTAAGAATGTAGCACTTGCTTCCAAATACCTTAAAATATTTTACATTGGGTGAGTATCCATACCATAATTCAAAAGGTGTTGAATGAGTACCTTTCTTGACGTGTACACGGTTCAAGATATAGACAAATGTACTTACAACTTCTCTCTAGTATTTCAAAGCAACATTTTTCTCCATCATGAGTGTCCTAGCACAATACATTATAGATGTGTTCCTCCTTTCAACAATCCCATTTTGTGGAGGGGTTCTAAGTGCAAAAGTTTGTCTTTTGATTCCTCTATCATTACAGAACATCTTAAACTCATTTGATGTAAATTCTCCACCTCTATCAAATCTCAAAAAATTTAGGATTTTTCTTGGCTCCTTTTCAACTCTAGCTAAGTACCACTTAACATTTGGAAAGCATTATATTTCAATTTCACAAACATAACTGTCATCATCTAGAATAATCATCACCTAATGAGATAATGTACTTGTCACCTTTGTAGCTTTGCACATCAATTTGTGCACACAAATTAGCATGAAAAAATTCCATAATTTCTTTAGAAGTGTGCATCTTACTTTTAAAAATAGATTTTATCATCTTACCTAAGTGACATTGTTTGCAAATTATATTGTCAAGTTTCTTTAGTTTAGGAAAACCTCAAACTCTTTTCATGTTACTAATACTCACTAAGTTATCAAAGTTAACATGACATAACCTCTTGTTCCATAGCCACACATCATAAAATTCTACAACAAGACAAGTAGCATCATTCATATCAAGATAAAATTGACTACCTCTAATCTAATCACCTTTCCCAATTAGTTTTCCATCAGTGTCATAGATCTTTGCTATCTTGTTCTCAAACTCAACTTTTCAACCTGAACTATTCAGTTGTGACACACTCAACAAGTTATAGTTATGTCCTTCTACATAATAAGCATTGTCACACGTGATCTTTTCTATGAGCTTGATTGATCCTTTACATTTTATCATATAGGGTGCATCATTACCAAACCTTACACTATTTCCATCATAATAATCAAGGGTAATGAACTTACTTTTATCTCCAGTCATGTGATGTGAACACCCACTATCAATGATCCATCTATCACTCTTGTTCACATAAGACACTAGTGAAATTACCTCATCCTCATCAAAGCCATCCTTCATTTCAACATACAGCACTTCATCATCATGGTTTTCAGATCCATCTTTGGTTTCCTCTTCAATAATATAGCCAAACTTCTTTCCTTATCTTTGTTGTCCTCATCTCTTTTGCTTCTGTATTTGTCACCACTTCTATTTTTCTTCTTCTCTGGACATCTAGCAACAATATGACCAATCTCATTCCAATTAAAGCACATGATAGGTAGCTTACTTTTGAATTTTCCTTTTCCTTTGTGAAATCTCCTTGCAAACAATGTTTCAAGCTATTCTACATCCTCCTCGTCTGTATCAAGGTCACTAGAGACATATTTTAACTTATTTCTTTTTCTATTTAGGTTCCTTTAATGACATTTTAGCTTTGAAAGTAGATTCAACATTCTTAGATTTGAAATTATCAAAATTCAACAATTCAAAGGTAGTGAGCCTACCTGCCAAACCTTCAAGAGACAGATTAGTACCAGGTATACATCTTAGTTCTTGTATGAAAGATACTCTAATAGCATAGATGGGTAGCAATTTCCTCAATACTTTTCTCAATATAATATCATCATCAAGGATATTATTAGCTCCTCTTATAACATTAACATCTTTTATTCTAGAGCAATATTGAACAATGCTCTCACCTTCTTGCATCCTCGTGTCATCGAACTTACCTCTTAGACTTTAAGATTTGGCTCTCAAAACATTTTTGTCTCCTCCATAAATAGTGTGAAGAGCATCCCACATCTTCTTTGCACTATCATAATCCTTGATGTCATCGAACTCAAAGTATCTTAGGGAAGAGGCAATCTCTAACATTTTCTTATGGCATTCTTTCTTCTTTTTTAGATCATTAGCAATTGGGGCTCCAGTAGGTTCAACATGCTCAGTGGTGATGGTAGATTGTGCATGGTCTCGAAGACCTCCTAGGTATAGCTTCATCAGACTTTTCCATGCAAGAAAGTTCTCCTTGTTAAGCTTGGGTACCTCTTTTTTGGACATCTTGATCTTTTGCTTCTAGTACCTTTAAACTAGTCCTCTTAAGAAACTAGGCTTTGATATCAATTGTTAGAATTCTTTAGAATAACTGAGAGGAGCAGGGGGGGGGGGGGGGGGGGGGGAGGGCTGAATTAGTTATCCAAGGTCTAGATGCAACAATAAAACTTTCAATACTTGGTAGACCCATATTCATAAAACTTCAATATGCATACATCCATTAGATCATATAATACTTAAACTTTGTAGGTTAC